>WITN01000242.1:0-108364 GCA_015025155.1 Lactarius quietus
TGTATTTCGCGCAATGTCAGAGGCAATTGCACATGTCGCGCGGGGAGACCACGATCCACACCGGGCACATGAGAGAATTCGTGGATTTTATGACTGGACAAGGGTTGCAGAGCGCACAGAGGTTGTCTACCGTAAGGTTCTGGCAACGCCCCCGTATCCCTTGTGGACCCGGATTCAACGGTTAGCCTTCCGCTTTCACCCTGTTCAAGATCTCGGGGTTTTGACACGTAATAGGACAATGACCTTGGGCCCTTTCGTTGGTCCAATCTACACAATAATCCTAATCGTCGATTGTCTGTTCTTCGCGTTCCTTGAGTGGTGGATGCCTCGCGAGAACATTGACTACGTTGACGTAAGTTGGGACGCAAGGCGCTTTGAAAGGGTAGGGCCATTTTACTTCACCCTCAGGCTTCAGGGGAGATTCTGAACGTTTGTCTGCCATAGGTCGCTGGACAGGGAAGCGCCTGAGCTGTTGCGATCATCCCGGCCCCAATGATCTACGCTAGAGGAAAGGGTTAACTATTAGGATTTTAATTGCGTACGTCCCTTAAACTAACTGCCACCGAGGTTCCTGAATCCTGATGGCTCTGGTTACAGCGCGGTTCCGTCTCAAGGGTGGGCGGCGTTGGGCTGTCTATCGTACTCAATGCATTCAACGGGTGGCTGCTTTGCCATCAGAAGCGGCGTTCTACGGGGTCCCACATGCAACAGCACTCAACCCCAACTCCCCAAATTCCCCTGTCTCGTCTAAGTGAAATGCAAAGCGAGAATGTTCACATCCTTTCCGCCGGTCTTGGATCTCACATTTTGGATCATTCTTGCCCCTAAATCCGTGTTGCAAGGAACCAACGCGTCACGACTCCTCACTTGTGATTTAGTGGGTGCAATGCGATCGATGAATTAACGGAAAATAGTCCGTCGGCTATACTTTCAATGATTCCTCACAAGGTCCGGAATTGTTGGTGGGGCCAAGAAATGATTGTCGTGATATGGCTAGACCGTCCTAGGGCCTCGAGCCAGACTGCATGTTCTACTTTCTCATTGTTCTGGTGCCGAAACACGACAAGCTCGTGTGCCGTCGTGTCTAATACGGGACGCACTACTTTTGCAAGTTTAAAGTTAATTTCTAGACTCATGGGGATGCCCTCTTCACCTCTTCGCCACGTCTCGTGTCATCCAGAAGCCGCGAGAATTATGGCTCTCGTGACAGATACGAGATGTCCCTTTGAGACCCTTCCCCCATAATGGCGCTGTTACATGTTTAATAAAAGCCTATGAGAGATGGCCCTGTTCTCTCTGTTTAGTGATGATTGATGACCATTGTCAAATTCGCGAACGTATTAGATTAATGTCGCATCCTTGGGGTGTGGATTGGGAATTGATGATCAGATTATTAGTGCAGCGGCCCTCCGGAGATTGTCCGGGATCCATATGCGGAATTTTGGGGTATGGCAATCGAATACAGTACAAGGTGTACAGTATGAGCGTTATGAGCGCTATGAGCATTGGGGTAGATTTCGCGGGGGATCCTACAAAGACCGGTTCGGTACGAACATGTTTTCTCGACCTTTCATCGGTAGGCAGGTGCCACTAGCACAAAGACGTACCGTACCGTACCCAGGCAGTATAATATGAGAGGTAACTACTAAAGTGCAATTTGAAGTAGGCTGGTTTCTTGAAAAAGTGTAGGAATCATCGCCGGCCTTGAACCCGACCTCGTCAGCGACGGGCGTGCCATAGACAAATGAGAATGAAGTTGCAAATTGGGACCAATTCACTATCAAAGCGTAATACATGACCATGCATGACTGACAGAAAGGTGTCCGACGGGTTGGTTAAGCTTCATCCATTCGTCAACAACCAGTGCAATTCGCTTAGTGGGTCGTCGTCTGTTTCGCCATCGTCCCATCCCTCGTCGTCCCATCCCTCGTCATCAATGCTTGGATCTGTACTGAATCCGTGATATTCTTCTATTCCAGAGCTGTTGTCCCCAACGAAGAGGCCACGAGCCTCTGAGTCCCAAATAAAGAGCGATTCCGCCGCGTTCTCACGCTCTTCATCGGGACCCAGGACGTCGACCACAATTTCGCTGAGCAGCTCAACTGCACGACTAGTGGCAGTGCACCTGCTCAAGTCGAGTGTCTCCAATGGAACCCCCTGCTCCACACGTTTCATAAGGACGTCGCATAAATCGAGTGTCCTGCGCGCGCTGAGCGCGGTGTCGAACAGAGTAAGTTTTTTAAGCAATGGGAACAGCGGTCTCTCGCATCTTCCATTATCGTCCTGCAGAAGCATCTCTCTGAATCCATGCGCTGCAGGGGGTGCTAGTCGCGCGTGCTGTAGCAGAGGCCACTGCGGCGCGTGATGGAGCCAAAACTGTTCGTTGAGTCGTGAGTGCTTCTGTGCGGCGAACGTCACGAGGCTGTCCAGCGGGAAGGCCGCCATCATCGTATCAAATATCTCGGTGTGGGTCTGAGGTGACCAGCCCATGTTCATGACGGAAAACGTCACTGGTGGACGGTGCGGGGGGTTGGTGGTCGAGTTATACAACACGACTTCCACTTCGACTCCGAACGACTCGGCATAGATATCGAAATCGGGCATGGTCCAAGCAAGAATCTCTACGCACGCCACATTTTTTCGGATGAACACACTCTGTAGTGGTTGAGTGTTGACGTATCGAGCAACATACGGGAGAATTTCTGGAACGTCACTGCCGTCCGGGCAACGAGATTCTGCCCTTAGGCACAGCGAAGTGAGAGCTGGTAGGACGAGATGTGCGAGTGCGAGCCCACAATCTCTCGCATCCGAGGTGATATCTAGGAGTGTAAGGGAGGGGAGTGTGACGGCGCGCTCGACTTTAGATGAGAGTGAAGTATTAGAATGAGCAATCGGGATAGCAGAGTCAAGGGTAAGCGTCTGGAGTTGGGGCATTTCGTCCAGAGCATCCAACCAAACTGAGAGGCTCGGCCTTTCAAATGTTGAACTTATATCGAGGTGTTCGAGGCCTCTTAAAAGCGGCGACTTCCAGCTGATGGCGCAATTGCAGAGCTCAAGGCGAGCGAGCCTAGGGGCGGAGCCATCGAAAAGGGTGTCAGGGACGAATCCATGCGAGTCTAATGTTCCGTCCAGGCGTTGCCGACGGGTAAGTAAAAGATATTCAAGAGTGGGAGCGGGTGAAGTTAGCCCGTGGAGTGTCCTGTTAAAATGAATGGGTTCTGCGCCAAGGTCAAGATGGCGTATGTGGGAGGTGTGATCCTGGAGTTGTTTTCGAAATACGCTAAACCGAGCATCGTCCCAGCAACCAGAGAAAACGTCTGCCTTCAAATGTAAGGGTACCTTCTTCCCTCGAGTGAGTATCTCAGCTGCGCCGGCTGAACTGACCGTAGTGAAATCGATATGACACCAGAAGAGGGAATGATTGAGTGCAATCTCGCGCCATTGGTGACAGACATGCGCCACACGTAACCATGCTAGATGGTCTGGCTTTTCTCCTAGTATAAAGGGTAACGAAGCGCTAGCTGCACGCACAAGGGAGAATATGGTTGAGATGACCTCAGTGGGCAGAGACGAGACAGGTGCGAGTGCGTTGCGACGATGCCTTAGCGCTCGAATGGATCCTTCCAACGATTCGATTTCAGTATCGATGGCTTGTCGTAGGTATTCCAGAGGATTTGCCCGGCTTGGGTCCATCAAAACGGCGACACGGTTTTAAATGATGGTATATGATGGCTTCCGATTAAGCGCCGCAACAAAGCAACTTGAATAAAATCAAATTTCACACGACACATCCTAGCACCCGAATACCTCAGCAACTTTCAGACCCGACATTTTTTATTTACAGACGTTGCTGTTCTGAGGGGAGCGAGGAACGTAGGCCTCGAATGCAGCCTACGCTGGCAGTATATGGAGGGTATATATGAAGGGTAAGTGTGCGATATACACTTTGCTAGGCTAAGCGTCCTCCGTTTACAACCCATGCAATTCGTCCTCCTATTCGTTTACGTCGTCGTCTGTTTCCCCATCGGCCCATACCTCGTCATCTTTGCCTACATCTGACTCGTGTTGTGTCCGTGTTATTCTTCTACTCCAGAGCTGTCGTCCTCAAGGAAAATCCCACGATCTAAGCTGGCCCAGCTCTCCCCCGACCCTAACACGTCACGTGACCTAGATTTGAACTTGAATTCGGTCTCCGATTTTGAACTTTATTTTTTATTTTTTTTATTTCTTCTATTTGCATGCTGTATATACATGACAAATAAGGGCAAACAACGCGTGAAGTGTTCGTTTATTCCCCCTCCCTTTTGTGGCGCCACCCCCATTTGCCCACCCCTGCCCCATTTGCGCTGCCCGTCGCGCCCCCCCTTTGTGCCCCCGCCACCACTGGAACGCAGAACAACGCCAGAAAGGTACGCCCACCCTACTTCCCCCCTCCTCCTTTGACTACGCGCGAACAGGACACGCGCACGCTGAACGCGGACGGGCGGGGATAGCCCCCTCTTGCGCCCACCACGTCCACACGCAAATGGGAAGGGGAGGGGCATGTAGTGAGGGTTCCCCCTCCCCTCTTTACGCCCCCACCACGCGTAAGATGGCGCGGGTAAGGTACACCCCCACCACCCCTTTGTCTGCTGCCTCCACTCACACGCCAACAACTAAATAGGGTACGTGAACATTTCGCGCAGGACAGGGCACCCGCCCGCCCTCATTTAGGTGCGAATGGGGTGAAGGGGAGGGTGGGTGCACAAGGGGAGCACCCGTCCATTCCCGTTCACGCCCCACGGTGGTGCAACCCCCCAACCCCCCTCCCCTGGGGGGTTTTACATGCACCGCCAGCCGGTTTACACCCCCTCCCCCTCTCCTTCGCTCGGGAAGTGCCACCCCCCACCTCTCACGCACGAAGCTGGAGAGGGGGACCCGCATGCATGTCAGAAGGGTGGGTGGGAGCGAGTGCGGTCTGGTGTGCAACCAGTCAGGTGAGGAGAGCCAGGAGGAGGGGGGGGGGCAACGCGGGCAGGTGAGCGGGTGGTGGGCAAACGAGGGTGGGTGAGAGTGGGCAAACGAGGGTGGGTGAGAGTGGGCGAGTGAGGGTGGGTGTAGGTGAGTGGGGTGGTGTGCGAATGGGATCAGGAGGGGGGGGGCACAGTAGATTAACTTAGAAAAGAACATGTACATAGTTTGGTAATAAAATGATTCATTGATCTAAGTTAATGAGACTGGATGTCTTTTTGAGGTGTGCCCAATGACCTTTTTTGAGTATCAAATAAATAGCTAAAACATGAACATATTTGTGGGAGATAGATCTTCTTAAAAGCTGCTTTTGGCTCCACTAATGCTAGTTGTGTACTCTTTGTGAGTTAGGTACTTGTTGCACAGTTCAACCAAAGAGGTTGGATCAGTGAGGGAGTGAGGGAGGAGGGCAAGTGTAACAAGCTGGCCTGTCACGTTTGACATCGTTCAGACTTACTGCTCATCCAGTTGACGTGTTCTTGGAGTTTCGGAACGCTTACTATATGGTTATGACTATGATAGTAAGCTCTTATTAGTCATGGACACTTACATGTCGCCGGTGTTTGGGTTATCCAGTGTTTCAGGTATTATTAGAACAGACTATGACTCGATACTAGGATAGCAGTACTAGGGTTTGGTATTCCAGCTGCGCTTCAAAGCCAGCATGTAACTGTATATAAACCGTGTCTACTAGACCATAGCTCTCCAGCTTGGTCTTCTTGAATCATCACCATTGTCTCCTCATCTCTTCATCATCAACATCTTCTATATCATTCCAGTCTCTCGACTGAAGGATTAGTCTTTGACTACCCTAGTGTTCCCATTCAAAGGTGTAGCGTTATCACCTAATGCTTGTTCGACTTGAACAGTTCTGCGACGTGACGTTCTCGAGTATGGATGAATCTTGGAATCACTGGCAACTTAGCTAAGTTGCACTGCCACTAGGTCACTTGAAGTAAACACTAGGGTACCCAAAGGGCAAGCTTCAATCGATAGATTGGAAGAAGACGAGAATGGTGATGATTCAAGAAGACCAAGCTAAAGAGCCTTGGTCTTTGTACTACAGTTTATATACAGTTACTTGCTGGCTTTAAAGCGCAGCTTAGAAACCAAACCCTAGTACCGCTATACTAGTAATGAGTCATTATCCATTCTAATAATACCTGAAACACCGGTGAACCCAAGTACCAGCAACGCATCAGTGTCCATGACTAATTGAGGCTTACTATCATAGTCATAACCGTATAGTAAGCGTCCCGAACTCCAAGACCTCGTAATCGTAATGATGAGTAGTCCAAACGATGTCAAACCGTGACAAAAGGAGCCTAGTGGCTGTGTGACTAGATATGTCACCCGTTCTTACAATCTCTTACAAGTGGTGCCACATTCACAAGTCCACGTCGGACTACGCGTTAGGTGATAACGCTACATGGCTGGTAAGAGGGCTGGTAAGCAGGATGACAAGTCACTCCCAAATACTTACTAAGAATCAGCATTGCATTACCAAGGACTGCTGTAGGATTACTGATACAAGTAGTGGATGATTACCAAGCAGTAGTAGTAGTGGTGTAGTTGCTGATGAAGGCATGCACCTTGTAGTCTTTATAGGGGGGGCTGCCAACTGATGTGGTTGGTAGCTTGACACCTTTGTTACTCTTCAATTGACTCTGGGTTCCAACACTTTGACCCTGGTGTGATCCATACCCAATACTCTCTGAACCCCTTAGGGAGGCACTTACAGGTGTCCTCATCAGGCCACACCTGTGTGCGTTGGTACATTTGCTAAGTCCCATGACTACTTGTCACTGTGTTCATAGCTTAAGTCAAGCTAGCACTCAACTTGAGCATTACAGCAAGGATGGTAGAGGAATGAAGATGGGTGCAGTGAAGAGATAGAGGGCTGTGAAAGTGATGGAGGGGTGAAGATGGGTGCAGTAGAGGGCACATGCAATGACATGATCCAACCCCCCAGTTGGATTGGTGGAGAGGAAGGGAGGGGAGACAAGAGAGTGAGAGAGGCAGAAGAGAGGGAGAGGAGACGGTGGGAGAGGGAGAAAGGCAAGCAAACAAGTGTGTGAGAAAGCAAGTGAGAGTGGAGGCTGAGAGGGAGACAGGAAGATAAGGTGAGTGTGAGGTGGAGGAGAGCAAGAGAGGAATATGGTCTAAGGAAGAGCAAGAGGCTGAGAGCAAGAGAGGGTGGCAGGAGAAAGAGAGACCAAGTCTAAAGAAGGACAGTGCACTTTGGATTGGGGTCAGTTGGTGGAGGTGATGAATAGACATGCTTAAGTTGTTCTGTGATACTCTAAGTTCCCTATAAGCCAGGAGAGAAGAAATTAGAGTCCTTAAGTTCAGGAGGATGAGGAATATAGTGCTGTCAGTAAATGTGTTTGCTGAGCCAGACTGACAAGTATCAATGGGAACTGGACTGAATAGGCTTTCAGCTACTAGAGCAGGAAGGGATGACCCCTTTGGTTGGGAACAGTGTCAGTGAAGACATATAAGTTGGAGATGGTGTCAGCAAAGTTGGGTAAATTTGACTTAGAACTGCTGAGACAAACACTTCAGAACATCATTGGTCATTGTGACTATTCTTCTCTCATTGCCAACTTGTCTTTGGAGCTATCATCAAGTTTGCCATTACAAGGGGACCTTCTGAGGTTATTCACCCTTTACAAGTTATTGTCTAGGTTGCAAGCCATGTGCTTGGCTTAGAGTTGATACAAGGAAAGCCTTTGGGTCCAAGTTGGACCAACGTTCAGTGGAAATGTTACATGTGACACCTACAATGACACCTACTCAAACAAGTCTTGCTGTATAGTCAGCCAGGGCATGTTTGATATCCTCACACCTCTCTCTCCTCTTCTCTTCATGCTTATTTGCTAACCTCTCTCCCTCCCTCATCCCCCACCTGCTGGCCCCTCTCACTTCCTCTCTCACCCCTCTTACTCACCTCTCTCACTTGCTTGGCCTCTCTCCTCTCCTGGCCTCCCTCCCATGGCCCCTCTCACCTGCTCATCCCTCTCTCTTCCTCTCCCTCCTGTTGAATTGTCATGTGAGTGCATGCATGATGCCACAACACCGCAGTGTCAGCCATGCCACATGTGCGAGTGAGTGCACGACACAGCATGATCATGTGGTTATGGACAATGTATATACCAGTAGTTAGTTTCTATGATACGACTTATGATCAGGGACAATCACTGTAATACATCATTTGATTCATTTCCCTTGGAGTGTGGGTGTTTGCACCTCCCTTTTCACATGTATTCACATATTCTCTTCTGTGTATTTAAGCATGCTCCTGTATGCTCTGGCACCCCAGTGACTTACGCTGTGTGCCAGGCAAGTAGTTTACTTACTCTGTCAATATTAGCAACTTACGCTGTGTGCCAGTCCGCCCAACCAGCTGCAAGTTTAACACCTCCCTCCTCACTTGCCCCCTCTTCCTCACTATTATCACTCAGCCTCCTCTCCTGCCTCCCTCCTCTTTTGGCCTTTCTCTCTCACCATTACTCACCCCTTGTAATGCGCTGCTGGCGCTTGGGCTTGACTTAAGCTTCTAAATGTGATGACAAGAGTTGTGACTGAATGAGGACACCTGGAAGTGCATCCCTAAGGGATCATGCTTTGACTGGTACTTGGGTGATAGAGAAGAACCTGGAGTAGATTCAAGAGAGTTACAAAAGTGTCAAGCTGTCGACCACATCAGTCTACAGCCTCCTTATAAAGACTACAAGGCACGTGCCTTCATCAGTGATGCAGCCACTACTACTAAGGCTTGGTAATCATCCACTAATCACATCAGTCATCATACAGTCCAATTTGTCATCCACACCAGATGCTAAGTAAGTATTCGGGAGCAACTTGTCATCCCGCTTACTTTGACGATCGTGACACCCCTCTACCTCACCCTCCCTGCCTTGGACTCCCTCTCTCACCTTCCCTTTCTCTTCCTCCCTCTCCCATCTACCATTGGTCTCACCCTCTCCCTCCATCTCAACATAGATCCCACTACCATAGGGGATTTTATTCTATTTTAATTTGTTGTGTTTTAATTTTGTTGTGTTTATCTTTTTTATTTTTATTTTTCTGTGTTACAGTATATTCACCTGTATGTTGTCTTGTGGCAGAGTCTGGACTTACCTTCCTTTTTTGGTTTTTTGGAGCAATAAATTTATTGAGTAATCAAAATAATAATAATAGTGAGTTTAGGCGGAGCTTGAATTTAAACCTTGGAACATGTGAAGTTGTAGCCTTTTCTGGTTCAAATTCTATCACATGATGTCACGTGATGTGTTAGGGATGGGGGAGAGCAAGGACAGTTCACGATCTACACCGTAGTTAGAGACCATTGCTGCCTCTTTCTCATATGTTTCATCGGGGCCCAGGACCTCTGGCATGATTTCACTGAGCAGCTCAAGTGCTCGACTAGTCACAGTGCACCTGCTCAAGTCGAGTGTCTCCAATGGAACCCCCCTGCTCCACACGCTTCATAAGGACGTCGCATAAGTGAAGTGCCCTGCGTGGACTGACTGTGGTGTCGAACAGGGTGAGTTTTTTAAGCAATGGGAACAGCGGGCTCTCGCATCTTGCATTATCGTCCTGCAGAAGCACCTCTTTTTTTTTTTTTTTTGAATCAATTTATATCCCAGAGCAGTACTTAATACAAAGCCGGTCACATGACACATAGTCGGTATTTTAGGAAAGTAAGGTAAATAAGGTGGCCCTGTTTAGGGGCGGTAGGTTTAAGGTGTGCACCCACCCAGTGGAGGCGTAAATAAAGTCAGAAAGACGAGAACAGTGGTATGACATGTCCAATAATGAAAGCAAGGGCATGAAAAAAGAAAAATATAGTTCTTAGTGAACTGCACAACTTACCCAACAAAGGGACGTCGTTCATGTGGTTTGTGTTGATGTGGGTGGTCAGCCCGGGTCAGGAGGATGAGAGATGGGGTCTCGAGATGACAGGAAAAAGTCGTGGATGATCGACTCAATCCTAGTTGCAGGTCGAACCGGACCTAAGTCCCAGGGGGTGCTCGCAGAAAAAGACCGGCCCGCCCCAGAGGGGGTGCTCGCTGTCCTTAACCGGCCCACCCCTGCAGGGGTCCGCCTACGTCGATGAACTTCAGTGTCGAAGTCCTCATTCAGTTTGAATGCCGCCCGCGACAACTGCAAAAAGTCGTAAAACCTCCCACAGAGAGCGGCATTAGTGCCCATAAGGTCCTGAGGGGAAAAACTAGACCAACGCGCATGTCCTGCAGCGATGGTCCGTGCCTCAGTGAACCGGGGGCAGTCGTAGACGAGATGGAACCACAAGCGGTCTGAAAACCCGCATTCACAGTACAACTCGTCCGGTGGTATGTCTGGTCGGAACTGTTTGGTATAGTCCGACGTAAATGCGTGGCCCACCGCAAGGCGAAGTGCGGTTGATGTGGTGTGTCTGGAGACATCAATGGTAGCATTGTTGATGCCAAGCCAGAGTGGATGGTTCTTCCCGTCCGGGGGCCATGTGAGGGCATACTCCCTAGCGAACGAGGTGTGAGGTTCGGCTCTACGTTTTTCGAGCCATTCGGTTTTCCAGATGTTACGTGTGTGTTACACGTGAGCCTGACTTAGGCAACGCAATGTGAACGCGATGACTTAGCGATCTGCTGACTCTAGCCCGGTGGCAGAGTATCGTTTCAACGCACGAAGGCGGAGTATCGTCTCAACGCACGAAGGCGGAGTCTTGCTTCTTTCGGCACGGTCCGAATGGACGAGGAGAGAGAGAGAGAGAGAGAGAGCGAGCTTCCTAGATTCGATACAAGAAGTGTACAAGAAATCCAAGCTATCGACCACAACAGTCGATAGCTTCCTTATATAACTACACTGCAGTCCGCCTTCGTCAGCGAGACCGCCACTACTACTAAGACCACTCCTCGGCTGGGTAATCGTCCACGTATAATCAGTAAGCGTATCAGTAAGCGTATCACAAACCCGTCAGTCATCGTATAGTACACGATCAGTCATCGTCCACGTATTGGTAAGTATTAGGGAGCGACTCGTCATCCCTCTTACCATGTTCGATCCCGACACTCCTACACGTCCCGTGACTTATCGGTTAGGTCAGATACATGCCGTGACCTGGGACGTTACATCACCCCCTTCACAAGGGTGAGCGCCCACGCTCGACCACCCAATTTGTCACCGCTGTAAGTCCGACGTCCGTTTCGTGTTCATCACGCACCCTCTGCAACGCATGAGCCCGCCCGAGTCTTCGCGCCGAGTGTCGAGCTCGGTCGACGTGTACGAACACATCGTCCTCGAGCCGTTTGATGGCGGCCTCCAACTCTTCGATGACTTCCTGGGACGCGCGGTAGCGTCTCACCTCGGCTTGGAGGGATATATCCCCTAGCCTGGCGAGAGCTTCGTCCACCTGGCGCTTTCCCCGGAAGTCAGTGCGGAAGTACTTGAGCTCGTCGCGATTGTACTCAGCTGCGGGCCCCATGTCTCGACATGGCTCGGCGTGGATATCTCCCCTATAGATGGGCTCGTACCTGCCCATAGTCCCGAAGACCTCTGGGTTGTCGAGCATTCGGACTCGAATGTACCGCGCCGGCATTCGCCGACCCTCGTGCTCAATGACCATCGGGACCCAATTCATCCCGTTGTTGAGGGTGAATCCCGTTGGGGTAGGCGATACGGCACGGATAGGGCGCCTCGCCGCATTCGCTCGGCGCGTAGTAGTTGGAGACGGGACTGGTGCGTCACTGTAGGGTAAAATTCCGCGAGCGGCGTACCCTGCTTCCGCCATCGGTCCGAAGACGACAGCAACCGGCGGTGGTCCTCCTTCATCATTATCGGCTTCTTCGGCAGATTCGTCGTCAATTCTTGTGATGGGTGGTGGTATGAACCGGGGGGCGCAATGACAGTAGTTGGGAGGGTTGTCGCATCGGGTGCAGACAACCCTGGCTTCATAGTAAGATCGGTCTTCGTCGGATGAGTCATGGGAACCCGCTCTGGTCTCATGATAGGTGTCATCGGCGGATGACTCGTCGCTGTCGTATCGGTCGACAGCGGTAGTGGATGTGGCAGCGGTGGAGGGCTGGAGGATACTTGCCTCATCAGCAACCGTATCCTCGTCCGTCTCTCCTTCGCCGTCTTCTTCACCACCTGATCCAGTCGCCATGACTGCATCACCTCCCTCATCAGCGCGGTCTTCTCCCTCATCGTCCTCCACTCGGCCGCTTGCGGGTGTTGGGAATCGCCGGCGAGCCTCGGCCAGGTCTCGGGCGGCTTGATCGTTGATGGCCGTTGTGCGGACGTGCTCAATGACAGAGCAGAAGGGGTCGTCAACATTGTTGGTGTGGTCATAGGTGGTAAGGGTGTTGACAGAGGGGAGGTCATCGATGTGGGTAAGAGTATTGATGGGGATGTAGGCCATTTGAGTGGGGATTGTTCGTTTCGTAGCCCCTGCTTTTATGTGGATTTCAGCTTGCGGGTTAGATTTTTGAAACTTCCTTATCTCTTCGTCCGCATGTACGTCGTCCCACGGGACCCACTGATTATCCGAGTCGGCGTATCCTTTCCACTTGATTAGGTATTGCAGCTTACGCCCACGTCCATATCTTCTCGAGTCTAGTACCTTTTCGACCTCATATTCTTCCACGTCTCCCACTAGTTCTGGTGGTGGGCGCTGATAGTTTACGCCGTGAGTCAGCGTTTCTTTGTATGGAGTTAGGAGGTCTGTGTGAAAAACATCATGGATGCTCCACTGTGTGGGAAGCTCGAGTCGATAGTTTACGGGAGACATCACCTGGACTACCCGGAATGGTCCGTGTCTCCTTGGCGCAAGCTTTGTGGTTGGTTGATTAGTCCGGAGATGACGCCCTTCAAGCCAGACCTTGTCCCCTATTTGATACTTCGGGGTGTCACGGTGTTTGACCCATGACTGTTGCGCCCTTCTCATGTAGTCCTGCGCCTGACTCCTTATCTCTTTTAATTGTTCTAGTCGCTTCTCGACCCGTGGTATCGGCGACTTCTTATCTGTCCAGTTAGTCAGAGGGTGATAACCCATTAGCAATCTGAACGGTGTATCGCGCGTGGACTCGTTAGTCCAATTGTTGTGGGCGAACTCCGCGAGCGCTAAGTAGTCAGCCCAATTGTTTTGTCGTTCATTGGCCCATAATCTGAGGTACTGTTCCAACCATTGGTTGGTTCGTTCTGATTGTCCATCCGTTCGTGGGTGGTAGGCCGTCGATATGTTTTGTTGTATTCCTAGGATTCGGCATAGTTCTTTTGTGAATTTTGATGCGAACCGGGGATCCCTGTCACTGATGATTTTTGACGGTAATCCAAACCGGGCTACGACGTGCTTCGCATAGAGGATCGCCGTTTCCTCGCCCGATATTTCTTCTGTGCATGGTATGAATATGGACGCTTTTGAACAGTCATGGTCAGTGACTGTAAGTATTGAATCGTATCCCCGCGATATCGGGAGTTTCGTGATGAAGTCTAGTGCCACTACCTCAAATGGCATTGCTTCTGGTTTCGGGAATATGGGTTGTAATGGTGCTTTTGTTTTTTGCGTGTTGACCTTACACCTTTGACACTCGGCACATCCTCGGACGTACTCGGCAATGTCTTGTTTCATTGTGGGCCACCAGTAGTGGCGCTCCACTAGTTGCGTTGTTTGATTTATTCCTGGGTGGCCGTGAACGGGGGGATCATGATGCGCGGAAATTACTTCTCTGATTTCCTCCATTGTTCCCGTCATAACGAGCCTTTGTCCTTGGTACCACCAAAGCCCCTCTGCTTTCGTTAGTTTATGTGGATCGACCCACTTGCGTATTCTTTGTTCGTCCTGTTGCGTGCTAGTGGTTCGTATGAATACTTTGTTTGGTAGCACGACAACGTTTTCGTTATCTTTCTCTCCTTGATCGTAGTCAGGCCTCCGGGATAAAGCGTCGGCCCTTCCATTGGCTGTCCCCTTGACGTGGTGTATCTCGAAGTTGTATTCCGCTAGTTCTAGTACTTCTCTAGCGATTCGGCGACTGATCTTCTGGGGATCTCGCCAGTATCGTAGGTTGAGATGATCTGAGAATATGCGTACTTTGTGTGATGACCCCGCCAACAGATGTCTCCAATTTCGTAACGCTTTCACAATGGCCAATAGTTCGAGATTGTATATGTCGTAGTTTCGCTCTGCCGCGTTAAGCGTAGCCGAATAGTATCCTACCGGATGTCGTTTTCCGTCTGCCTTCTTTTGGAGAAGGACTGCTCCGACTGCGAATCCTGATGCATCTACTTCGACATCAAATTGTTGTGTTTGGTCAGCGTGTGCGAGGATGGGTTCAGTTGTTACTCGTTGCTTGAGCGTTTCGAATGCTTCTTGATGTTTGGTGTTCCATTGCCATGGTTCATCCTTGCGTGTTAATTCGTTTAGTGGTTTGGCAATGGTGGCGAAGCCTCTGATGAACTGCCAGTAAAAGTTACAAAAACCGAGAAATGATCGTACATCCTTTACGGATGTTGGTGACTGCCAGTCGCGGACGCCCGAAATTTTGACAGGGTCCATACGTGTTACCCCCTCTTCAAGGATTACCCCCAGGTAATCGATACTGGAAGCGTTGAAGACGCATTTCTCGGGCTTGAAGAAAAGGTCATGTTGTTGAGCGACGGCGAGTACGTCGCAGACTGCTTCTTGGTGTTTCTTGGTCGCGAATGGGTGTCGTTTGGTTGCAATGGCGATGTCGTCCATATAAACTCTGATCTTTGTTCTGAGTGCGTCGTGTTTTGCTATCGTAGGTTGGTAGATGGTGTTCATGAAACTTTGAAATGTAGCCGGTGAGTTGCACAGGCCAAAGTACATGACTGTTGGTTCGAATAGTCCGCGGCGTGTTTTGAACGCAGCTTTGTGTTCATCCCCTTCCTTGATACGGATGTTGTTATATCCTTGTCGGACATCGAGTTTGCTGAATATTTGCGCTCCTCCAAGATCCCTGATCAGGTCGTCAATGAGGGGAAGCGGATATTGATTTCGTATTGTCCATTCGTTGATTTTTCGATAGTCCTGTACTGGTCGTAGCTTTCCGTCCTTCTTTTTAATGAAGAAGAATGACGATGCGTACGGGGATTTTGAGGGACGAATATATCCCTTCTCCATTTGTTCGTCAATAAACTCGTCTAGTGCTGCGTCTTCGTTTCTTGTCATCGGGTATACTTTGCAGTCAATCACATCTGGTACCCCTTTTTTGAACTCGATTGCGTGGTCGCAACTTCGTTTTGGCGGGAACCTCTTTGCTTCTTCCTCACTGAATACCTTCGTGAATTTTTGGTATTCTTTTGGTATGTGGACTTCTTTGGTGTATTGTTTGGCGTCAATTGCCAATTCGACCGCCGATCGTCGTCCATATACTTGTTCTTCTATTTTTGTCACGATTTGTTCTTTTGTGTCTGTTGTGAACATTCGCGACACCCTTTCGTCATTGTTTTCTTCGTTGAGCAGCTGTGCGAGTACTGCTTTTCTGTCGTTTGGGTTGATCGATCGTAGTACTATGGGCAGCTGTTTTTCGTCAATAGTGGCATGTCGCCAGCTGAACCTTGGTTCGTAGGTCGCGAGCCAGGGATATCCCAATAGCACGTCTTCTTTTCCTATGTCCGTGATGAGGAAACGCATTTCTCTTTTGGTTCCTCCTGTTTCCACGTTAAGCGTGAGATAGTGTGTGATCTGTCCCGCTTTATTAGTGGTATCGTCGATGTTGTAGATGTTTTTGGGCTTATCTAATGCCCGTTGTCCCAGACCCATCCGTTTTACGAATTGTGGATGGATGAAATTGTCAGTGGCTCCAGAGTCCACTAATGCTTTGATGTCGGCCATGTTATAACTTGCGCGAATAGACACTGGTACTCTCATAGATCGGTAGCGCATAATGTACACAGAGTTACAACGTATTGCCCTCACCCAGGCCGCCGGGTTCAGGCGTTTCCAAAACCCTGTCCCATCAACTGTTGTAGGACCAGGTCTTTGACTTCTTCGTCATCTCCTGCTACTCCTCGTAGCCATTCCGCCGCCTTTTCTTCTTTAGTTGGCGCGGTTTCAGTGGTGCGTACTTGTGTGTCGCGACGTCTTCTCGGCTGTCTGCAATCGCGACTGATGTGACCCATCTTCTGGCAGTTGTAACACTGCGTTTGACTGTGGTCTCGTTTGAATTGTCTCTGGATAAATCCCCCTCGTGGTGGGAATGGTGGTTGTGGTGGTTTGGTGTTCCTGGGGTGATTCGCCATGATTTCCTCGGCATCCGCCAATCGTCCTCGAACTCGGTCTGCGGACGTGTCCATTCGGTCGTCATTTTGGAGTGGCGCGAGCAACTTAGCTAGTGCCCATCCTGCATTACGCCCAGGTTTGAAGGCGTCGAGGTTTCCTCGAACTGTTTGCATGTGAATCCACTTTTGCTGCCTCTTTAGGGCGGATTCCCTCCATTCCTCGTAGTTTCGGGGGTCGTCGTGCTGATACATTGTTTCGTATAACGCTCTTGGTAGTCCTCTGGTGAAGTACTTGAGCGTTTGTTCGGCGTTGATATTATACCCCGCGTGTCGAACGAGTTGTTCGAATTGGGCGATGTAGTCGTCGATCTTGCCATCCTTCATATGTATTCCGGTGTCTAGTTGTGCTTGCGCTCGTTCTTTGCTGAGAACGTCGCCAAATTGCCTTTGAAAGGCGTTGAGCAGGTTTTCCCATAACCTGTTGTTGAATTGATCGGTTCCCGTGGCCACTTCATTGACGAGCCATCGGCTTGCGGACATTACCCATTGGTTAACCGCGTTTCCTTGTATGTATGTGAGGAACAACATAGCTTTTTGATACTTGTTCCTCATAGCGGAGTGATTGGCGTTGACTCCTGCGTATACCTCCCATTGGAGGATGAATGATTCGGCTTGGGATCTGTTTCCTGTGAATGTCGGTGGTGGATTACCGATGAACTTGTCGCTTCCTTGTGGGTTGGCTATTGCTGGTCCCGGGGGTCCTACTGGAGGTCCTGCTGGAGGTGGTCCTCCTCCTCCTCCTCCTTGTGGCCATCCGCCATTGGGTGGAAATGGTCTGTTCTCGGGTGACGGTACCCTGTTGCGGTTGAGTCGAAACTCGTAGAACATTTCTGTTCCCTCGGGGATGCTTGGTGCGTCAGGGACGTCTGGTCCCATTGCTCGATTGACGGCTTCCATGTCTTCTGGTTGTAGTTGTTGAACGTGACCTGTCTGCTCGTTGATGACAAGTCGAGGTGGCGATACTTCTGTCTGAGTTGTCATGTAGCTGTATGGTATACCCCTTATTGGTTCTGGTATATGTAACTCAGCTGTTTGTGCCGCAAGTGCGTCTACCTCTGGTGAGTGCACTGCGATTTCTTCGGGTTCTATTACACTCTGCGGGGTTGTCGATCGTGCGCTAGTGTGGCTTGATGCGGCTGGCGTTGTTGTTCGTAGTTGGAATTCGGTCCTTGGTGGTTCCGATTCAAGGTTTTCTTCTGCTTGGCCGTCTATCGGTCCTTGATTATCAATTGGTCGTGCGTCGACCAATGGTACGTTGATGTGTAGGTCGTCAGCTGCTGGTCGTGTTGCTTCGAAATAGCTATTGGTGTTGCTCCACCGGAGTTCGACCCAGCAGCAGCGTTCTTTGTTGAAGACTACGGGGTGATATCGTTGTGCAGTAGCTGCTTCTGCGTAGTATCCTGTATTGTTTTCGTCGGATCTTCTGCTGTCCGGTACGTGTCGCCACCTGACTCGTCCTATGAGGTAGCGAGTGGGTGCGTCTCGTTCTCTTGCGTCGACGCGATAGGGTACGAAGTCCCAACCGTCTTTAGTGTTGAGGGTAGCCACAGCGTTCGATGATTTGGAGAGCTTGGATTTAATGTTACGTGTGTGTTACACGTGAGCCTGACTTAGGCAACGCAATGTGAACGCGATGACTTAGCGATCTGCTGACTCTAGCCCGGTGGCAGAGTATCGTTTCAACGCACGAAGGCGGAGTATCGTCTCAACGCACGAAGGCGGAGTCTTGCTTCTTTCGGCACGGTCCGAATGGACGAGGAGAGAGAGAGAGAGAGAGAGAGCGAGCTTCCTAGATTCGATACAAGAAGTGTACAAGAAATCCAAGCTATCGACCACAACAGTCGATAGCTTCCTTATATAACTACACTGCAGTCCGCCTTCGTCAGCGAGACCGCCACTACTACTAAGACCACTCCTCGGCTGGGTAATCGTCCACGTATAATCAGTAAGCGTATCAGTAAGCGTATCACAAACCCGTCAGTCATCGTATAGTACACGATCAGTCATCGTCCACGTATTGGTAAGTATTAGGGAGCGACTCGTCATCCCTCTTACCATGTTCGATCCCGACACTCCTACACGTCCCGTGACTTATCGGTTAGGTCAGATACATGCCGTGACCTGGGACGTTACACCAGAGGTGGAAGACGCGCTTCCGGGCCATTGCTTTCTGATGTGAAGGGGACTGGATGGAAGAAAGCAAGGTGCGGGGGGTGATGGTGCAGGCACCAAGGGCGGCCTGACGGGCTAGGGTGGACTGAGACTGCGTCCTGACCGGAGGGGACCAAGTGAGCCACAGTTTGACATCCCGATGCTGAGAGTGGAGGGAGGTCAGCGCGTTGTGAAATAAAAGTACCGTATGCTGATGTGTAAGGGTACGAATATTAGTAATGTCCTGTAGGGCCGACAAGTTCCCCGCCAGGATATAAATATGGGAGGGGGGTGCACGAGTCCTAAAGTCTGCAGAAGCACCTCTCTGAATCCATGCGCTGCAGGGGGTGCCAGTCGCATGTGCTGGAGCAGGGGCCACTGCGGCGCGTGACGGAGCCAGAACTGTTCGTCGAGTCGTGAGTGCCTCTGTGCGGCGAGTGTCACGAGGCTGTCCAGGGGAAGGGCTGCCATCATCGCATCAAGGACCCCGGTGTGGGTCTGAGACCAATCCATGTTTATGATGGAGAAGACCACTCCTAAAAAGTACATGGGACTAGGTGTGGTGAACTGGTCAGGCAACTCGACTGCCACTTCGTCCAACTCGGCATAGATATCGATATCGGGCACGGTCCAAGCAATAATCTCGACGCACATTGTATTGTTGCGGATGAACACACTCCGTAGTGGTTTGGTGTTAGCATTTCGAGCAACATACGGGAGGATTTCTGGAACGTCACTGTCGTCCAGGAAACGACAGTCTACCATGAGGCACAGCGTGGTGAGAGCTGGTAGGACGAGATATGCGAGTGCGAGCCCACAGTCTCTCGCAGAGGAGGTGATATCCAAGAGTGTGAGGGAGGGGATGGAGACGGTGCGCTTGACGTCAAATGGGAGTGAGGTATTAGGAGGAGCAATCGGGGAAGCCCAGAAAAGGGTCAGCGTCTGGAGTTGGGGCATTTCGTCCAGAGCATCCAACCAAACTGAGAGGCTCGGCCTTTGAAATGAGGAACTTACATCGAGGTGTTTGAGGCCTCCTAAAAGCGGTGATTTCCAACTGATGGCGCATTTGTGGAGCTCAAGGCGCGCGAGCCTTGGGGTAGAGCCATCGAAAAGGGTGTCAGGGATGAATACTTGTAAATCTATTGTTCCCCCCTGGTTTTCCAGAGAAAGGTATTCAAGAGTGGGAGCAGGTGAAGTGAGCCTGTCGAGTGTCTTGTCAAGCTGGATGGATTCTGCGCGATGGTCAAGATGGCGTATGTAGGAGGTGTGATCCTGGAGTTGTTTTCGAAATACGCTAAACCGAGCATCGTCCCAGCGACCAGGTGGAACGTTTGCCTTCAAATGTAAGGGTACCTTCTTCCCTCGAGTGAGTATCTCAGCTGCGCCGGCTGAACTGACAGTAATGAAATCGATATGACTCCAGAAGAGGGAATGATTGAGTGCAATCTCGCGCCATTGGTGACAGACATGCGCCACGCGTAACCAGGCTAGATGGTCTGGCCTTTCTCCTAGTATAAAGGGTAATGAAGTGCTAGCTGCACGCACAAGGGAGAATATGGTTAAGACGACCTCAGTAGGTAGAGATGAGACAGGTGCGAGTGCGTTGCGACGATGCCTTAGCGTTCGAATGGATCCCTCCAACTATTTTATTTCAGCATCGATGGCTTGTCGTAAGTATTCCCGAGGATTTGCCCGGCTTGGGTCCATCACAAAGACAGTTTTGTGGCTTCCGATTACTGTAAGCGCCAGTCCGAACCAAATCAAATTTCACACGACACATCCTAGCACCCAAATACCTCAGTAGCTTTCAAATCCGACCTTTGTTATTTACCGATGTTGCTGTTACTTAGTCTTCAAATGCGGCCTAGACCGGTGACCAGTATATAAGAAGGGTAAATGTACGATATACACTTGGCTAAGCATCCTCCGTCAACAACCAATGCAATTCACGCCACTATTCGTTTTCGTCGTTGTTTGTTCCCTCATTGGCCCATACCTGCATACCTCGTCATCATTGCCTGCATCTGGATCATGTTCGTGTTATTCTTCTACTCCAGAGCTGTCGTCCTCAACGAAGAGGCCACGATCTACAGCGTAGTTAGGGACCATTGATGTCTCTTTCCCATAGGTTTCCTCACCCAGGACCTCGGACACGATTTCACTGAGCAGCTCAACTGCTCGACCAGTCACAAGGCACGTTCTCAAATCGAGCGTCTCCAACGGAACCCCCTGCTCCACACGCTTCATAAGTGCGTCGCATAGACGGCGTACCCTGTGTGTGCTGAGTACGGCGTCGACCAGGACAAAGTTTTTTAGTGATGGAAGCAGTGGGCTTTGACCTCCCCCATCATCTCCCTGCAGCAGCATCTCTCTGAGTCCACGCGCCGCATGATGTGCCAGTCGCACGTGCTGGAGAAGAGGCCAATGCGGCGCGTGACGGAGCCAGAACTGCTTGTCGAGGTCTGTGTGTCTTTGAGTGGTGAGCGTCACGAGGCTGTTCAGGGGGAGGACTGCCATTATCTCATCAAAGAGTCCCTTGTGGGTTTCAGGAGACCAATTCAGGTGTATGACAGAGAGCACCATTTGTACAGGGTGGATGGCACCTAGAAAAGTGATCCGGTTAGGCGTATCAGTGCCCATATGATTGAACAACTCCTCGTCAATACTGGGCAAGGTCCACGCTAGAATCTCGACACACGTTGAATTGCTGCGGGCGAATACACTCCGTAGCGGTTGGGTATACTGGAGTGCGTGGGTGTGACGAACAACATGTGGGAGGATATCTGGTACGTCACTGCCAGTCCAGGAACCAGAACCTGCCCTGAGCCACAGTCGGGTGAGAGCCGGTAGGACTAGATGTGCGAGTGCGAGCCCACAATCTCTCGCATGGGATGTGATCTCGAAGAGTGTAAGGGAGGAGAGTGTGACAGTGCGCTCGACGTGGGATGGGAGTGGAGAACTGTAAGGAGCAATCGGGGAAGCCCAGACAAGTATAAGCGTCTTGAGTTGTGGCATTTCGTCTAGGGCATCCAACCAATTTGTGAGGCTCGGTGTTTCAAATGATGTACGTATATCAAGGTGTTTGAGGCCTCTTAAGAGCGGTGACTTCCAACTGATGGCGCATTTGTAGAGCTTAAGACTCGAGAGCCTGGGGGTGGAGCCATTGAAAAGGGTGTCAGGGATGGATACTCGCGAATCTATTCTTCCCTCCTGGTTTTCCTGGCAGTATAGAGAAAGGTATTCAAGAGAAGGAGCAGGTGAAGTGAGCCTGTTGAGTGTCCTGTCAAGCTGGATGGATTTTGCGCGATGGTCAAGGTGGCGTATGTGGGAGGTGTGATCCTGCAATTCTTTCTGGAATGCGCTAAACCGAGCATCGTCCCAGTCACCGAAGGGAACGTTTGCCTCCAAATGTAAGGGCACCGTCTTTGTCCGAGCGAGTATCTCAGCCGCACCGGCCGAACTGACGGTGGTGAAATTGACGTGGTTCCAGAGAAAGGGTTGATTGAGTGCAATCTCGCGCCATTGGTGACAGACATGGGCCACACATAGCCACGCCAGATGATCTGGCTCTTTGCCTAGTGTAAAAAGTTCACCGGGAGCAAGCAAGAGAGAGAATATGGCTCCAAAGATCTCGGGAGGTAGAGATGATATAAGTGCAAGTGCGTTACGGCGATGCCTCAACACTCGAATGGACCCTTCCAGTAATTTTATTTCATCGTCGATAGTTTGCCGTAGGTGTTCCCAGGAATGTGGCTTGGGTCCATAATCGTGCCCGTGTCACGGTTTTCGTTTATCCACCGTGACAGCCCGACTTTTAGAGACACCAGGTCCTCATTAAGCACTGCAGCAACCAACCCCACGCACATGCCATGACTACTATTTATTTCCCGAACACCCACCGGCAATACCCAAGCAGATACCTCTGTACCTTTCAGGTCCGAAAGTTCTTACTCACAGTCGTGGCTATTCTAACATGGAGCAACGTGCGGTAGCACTCTGGGATAGAACATGGCAGCAGGTGAAGAAATCGCGGCCTACTTCCGTATGGATCCCCGCTTCTGAGAAATACCGCGGACTCCGAATGATCTTGCCAGGGTGTGCACCTTTGCTGACCGAGAACACTCGTTCAGTCCTGCTGGTACTGCGGACGAAGACCTTCGACTTGACGTTCGGTGCTCTTGACCTCAGAGATGAAAGGTTTTTTAAAAGCGGTCGAAAATACCAAAACTGAGAACCAGCTGTTCTCAGCAAGGTTCTCAGCCTGAGATCCTGTTAGATACTACGAATGCATATTCTCACATTGCGGGACACCCGAGTTCACGACTGAGATGGTAAATGACTCTATTGAGGCTGAACGTGTACAGGATCTAGTGTCCAATGGGTAAAGATGAAGAAGGTATGGGATGATATCCGATGAACAAAAAACAGACAAACAAGCTAACAGGGTGAAGCAATGAGAAACAATGGTTGAAAAGGTCATGCGAACGTGATAAAATACACGGATAAAGATAAAAAGGGAAGGAAAGGGAGGAAACAGCATAGAGTTAGAATGGTTGGGAAGTGCCACGGGAAGTGATAGCAGCATTCACAGCGCTCGGGCGAAATCGTGCGACGGACACCAGGTATTAAAGCCCCTGTTCGGCTCGCCTGTGAAAAACTCTGTCCGAGAGACAGGAGTGGGGTTAGCTGGAGACAAGCTGGGTGTCCAACTGAGAGCGGGAACTGGCTCGAGTGGAGGAAGAGTTGCCACATGATTGGGGGAGACAAACTGATGTCCCGAGATGCGAGAAGATGGCGCAGTGGACGTGGACGGGAAATTGAACGAATTCGGCATGGACGAAGGAGCGTTGGTGAATGAAAATGCGGGCAGACTCTGGAAGCCCATGCCCGGATAAGTCGCCTGCCCGCCGGATGTAGGGAAGGTGGGTGCAAAGGGGCGATGGTCTAGTGCCATCCCATGGATCGCGCGGCCGTATGTAGACCACGACTGGGCCAGAGCTTGACTTTGGGGCTGCACGGTGGTGTCTAGTTGAGGGCCAAGCATGTAGATTCCATCACGATTCTGAGTTGTGGAAGGCTGTTCTGCTACCTTCGGCGACAAAAAGTTAGAGTCTGAGTGAAGAGTATTGGGAGTATTGGGAGCGGGTTCTGTAGCAACTGGGACCCTGATCTGAGCGTCTTGAAAAACCTTTAGATCTGAGGTGCCACGGCGCGGGGCATCAACAAGCAGTTTCCAGAAGTCATTGTGATAAGTGGCGTTGGCAAGTAAGTTGCCTAAGGTGTCCGCAGACGATGAGGCATTCTGGGAGTTGTGGGGAACAACGCTCGTGACTTGTTGGTTGCCGGTCTGATTTAAAGCCGCCTTGATACGTTTCATTTCGGCTTCCCTGAGTGCCTGTTTGGCCATGTAACGAGGCGTATGATGAGGCTGGTAGCCATGGGCTTTCTTGCGGTGGCGGATACGTGTTGCAGGGTCGGTGAAGCCTTTATAACAGTCCGGGCAAGGGTATCGATATCCGTTGGAACTAAGGAAATGAATGAATTAGAAAGGAACGAAAGATATTGAAACGACGAACTGTTTGGCATAGATATGAGCCTTCAAGTTGCTCCTCTGATCGGTCCTGTACTGACAGCCAGAATACGGACAATGGGCCCTATTGGCAGACTATGAGAGAGAAGCTGTTTAAGGTTATGCCACAGACGTACTTGACTTCTGTGCCGTCTGGGTGTTGAGTTTTCCTATGGCGCTTCAAGTCGGATTTGCGGGACAACGTTGTCCCGCAATCCGGACATTTAGCCTCGGTGGCAGAGGGAAAGTTACGGGTGGATTGTTTTAACATTTTAGCAGGGTGGCTTCTCGGCTCGGACTTGTTGAGTGGCAGGTAACAGGAGGAAACAGGAAGTGTAGCGATTATGAGTCTGGGGACTTAGGAAGCTCAGGAGATGGGTGGCTCGAAAATGGGAGAGGAAGTGCCTGTTGACGAGGAGTGGATTGATGGGAGACAGTCGTATTTAAGCACTCCAGGAGGACCAAGTCCACAATGGCTTGCCGGTGATGTCGGCGGGTCTTTCTGGGTCCGCCCACAGGCGCGTCCCGCCCAAACATCCAGGAAAGGGAGGTTTTGGCGACACTGACCGACGCCCACAGCGCGCCTCCAACAACAACAAGAAAAGATACCGGATGTGGAAGAAACTAGCGGACGCCCACAGCCGATCGGTCTAAGCCACAAGATCTAGTGGAATGGGAAATTCTCCGGTGAAAAGTTCACCAATGGCAGGTTTGTCGTTGCTACCACAATGCTGTGACCAGCAGACGTGGTCGGAATCGGTAATAAGGCCATCTCGGGAAGTTGATTTCCATAGACTTTAGCCTAAAGTGAACAGGTGGGTATTGGGAGTTATGTGTCATCATTAAGGCGCGCTGGGGGGGGGGGGGGGGTTGCACTGGGTGTTGGGTGGTATAGACAGGGGGCAAAGAAGAAGACGTCGCCAAGGAGGAATAGAACAGTATCACAACAAAAAAAAGCAGGACGTGGTGAGGAGACCGCAAAAGGCCAAGTCGCGAGCTTGTCATGTCCTAGATTTACGATCGCGGAGTGCGGGATTCGAAACTAGCGAGGTAGGGGACAAGAGCCTGAGGAGATGGGTACGGATAGACTACACAGATTCAAGGCATCAGTATTTTGGAGGTATTGACCTGGTCTTACAGTAAGCTTCCCAACGAAACGACAACGCTGACCCAGGTATAAAACGATTGCTTCAAATTCTCAGTACCATGGACCGAGGAGGTAACATGCATTTGTATACCCCACGAGGAGCGTTTATGCGACAGAAAATATATCACTACTTGACGGCAAAACCTAGGGTATATGATGAGTAGAGCAAAGAGCAAAGCTGAAACAGTCGTCCCCTTGACAAGTCGTCACTAGGTGTCGACTGCGTCGACTTGAATTGGAAACATGGCTCTTCCACAAACCAGACTCTGGAAGAGGACAGAAAATTACTCCGTGCCAAGAGGAGGTTAGAAAAACCCAACGGAAACGGTACATAGTTAACTTTTCAAAAGATGCAACATGGCATGCATGACTGACAGGAAGTCAAGATTTGGTCATGTTTGAAAACAGATTGTTCGGCAATTCAGGCCGAAAATGACGTAATGATCTCGATTGTCGTATGACTCGTACCTCTTTGCCGCATGACGCACCTCATCATACCGTGACTTTTGCACAAGCTCTTGCGACTCGATGCCATTGAATCTAAAGGCGTCGAACGCTTACAGTAAGAAGTTGGTCAGGAATTCAGTCTATCTGTGAGGGATGAGATATATGAGATCCCGTAAGCGTGTGTCGAGCGGGGAAAATAAGAGAAGTGATTGTCGACTGGAGCAAAGCTATATCAGTATGCCAAGACGGGGGCAGCGTACAGTCGACTAGCTCATACTGTATATGCGTTTGGAAGGCCTTTTCCCTATACATTATGAGATATACTAGAAAGCCTAGTTTTCATAGTTGCGCTTCCCCTCCGACATATACTGTCTCCTGGACACGTAGATTTTTCCCTTTGCCCTTTAACTTCATGGGTACACTCCCCGAAGTCCTGGCACTGGCACACCCCGAATCCCGTTCACTTTATTGTTGTTGACAGTAATATTTATGAGTGATAGGCGGCACCGCGTACATCATAGTTCCGCGGTCTTGCAATGCCCCGGAACAGGAATCCTGAAATCGATCCAAGGAATCGATCTCTAGTTCCCCATTTTTACACCTAAATGAAAACCGGAGTTAACTTTCGATACAGTAACCTTATCTTGATAACAGACAGTGAGCAAGAGAGAAAGATAGATCCGATTCGGTAGAGGTATATATCGTTGACTACAGTATGCGACCATCTATCCACGAGAGTAACGACAGTAGTACGGGTTTAGCAGATGACTATCCATTAGACGACAAGTTGACAAGAAAAAATTGCCGAAAAAAGCTCCCTGATAGAAAAATGTGCAATTGTCCTCAGAGCGCCGACTGCGACAAGAGACCGGACGAATAAAAAAAACGAACAAAGAGAGGCTGGGTATTTTGGGTCGCCATTGTGTGAGGCAGGGATATCATGGTGATGCGGTTCCGAGACCAGGTGTGGTGAATCCAGACACCTGGGGCCAATTACCGAGCTTCCCAGGGTCACCTCCAACACGAATGAACACGCTGTGCGAAGGGGTTGGACCATCGAGAATGAACAGTTGGTACCATGACGGCGGCGAAACGAACGAGTTCGGCGGGGCAGTAACCGTGCAAACAGTACCTACGCATGTGAAGGCAGGGAAGAGGGTACGGGCGCCCATGGTATTGCCGTGCGTGCTCGAAATCGCCCCGAGAAGCGACACTCTCATATTGCTAGTCGTACCCTGGAAGAGCTGCACGTTGATCACGTACTGCCCATTATATGCCCAGTCAATGTTCGGAACAGTCACAACGGGTTGTTTGAAGCCTTGGTTCAAGTATGGCGGAATGTACGCCTCGATTCGAAGTTCCTCATTTAGCCCAGGAGTCTCTGGGTCCGAACCTGATACCATGACGCGGCCATCCGGGAGAAGTGTTGCCTCGGAGTGGTACATGCGCGGAATAGTCGTGTTGTTGAGAATCGAAATGCGCGATCCGGCGGGTTGCGTGGGGTCGTACAGAAGTGCCTGGAGGTTCGGGGAACTCGCAAGACCAAAGCCAGCGACACCTGCGTGAGCACCGTTCATGACCATAAATGTGCCGTCCGGAAGTGGGACCATGCAAGGCATGACACGTTGAGAAGGCTAAACAGAGAAACGTCAATTCGATTCTCAAGTGGGAAACGAGATGTACTGGACGAACCATGCGTTCAATTGTCCATTTTGGGTTGGCAACCTCAGGCTGCATAGACACACAATTGTCGAGGGCGATACCAAAGTTGGACCCACCACAGATTAAGATGGTAACTGGATCCGTGTAGGGAGCATGTTGGGGGAAGAGAACCGCGGCACCTTCCAGCGGGTACGAGCGACCAGCAAGGATGCTTGTGACAGAACCGGGCATGTTGGGGAGAACTGTGACAGTGGCAAAGGTTTTCTGGTCGAGAAGGCGTGCCTCGTTGTAATATGCTGTCAAAATGTCAGCAAACGAACTTGTACGGAAGAACTGGGGTTGCATACGCACTGGCTAAGATTTTACCGCTAGGCATGATATTCATGAAGGGATAGAGGTTGTTGGGGTCGGTACGATTGAGCCAGTCCATGAATAAAGTGCCGGCACCAGGGATATGAGGGAGAATCTCAAGCGAAGGGCTGGGGGCAGAGTTCGATCCCACTTCACCGCCGATCACGAGAACGCTGCCATTGGAAAGAATGAGCGCAGTCGGATACCAACGTGCAGTCTGCGAGTGTGTAAGCATGCTGGGTTAAGGGCCAACAAGTGGCATATGAGACGAAGCGCACGACACGTACCAGAAGTTGAAGATCATCCGGATTCTCCTCCCAATCATTGGTGCCATTGACGCCAGGCGATCCATCAGGTGTATACAGTCGGATTCCATAAACGGATTGTTCCGCCCAACCACCAACGTTCAAAATCCGCGCATCAACATCGGGAAGTACGACCGCAGCCGAGCAGAAAACGTCTGTTTTGAGATGCATCTCACGCCAAGCAGTGTGGAGGTTGGGCATGAGGCTCGGGTCGAGTTCGTATGCGCCAGTCGAGTTGGGGAACTCAGACGTGCCACTTTTCTCGAGGAAGGCCACTTTTCCCTTTTTAGTGACGGTGGCGAGCAGTGGAGGCATAAGTCCGGGCATGACGTACTGCGTTTATAGCCCATCAGCACCACGCATCATATACGTTCACAGAAGTGCGTACCTCATAATAGCCGATATTCGAAGGTGTCTTCCAGTTGGTGAGAGGTCCGTTCCAAGTGTAGAGCTGCAGTCTCGAACCACCTCCGCACAGATGGAGAGGATCGCCAGAGCACGGTAAATTGCAGTCCGTCGCTGGCGCAGGTGTCCCGCCATTGTTTGTGATATCCGATAGATCTCCGCAGACTATTAAATAGAGCAAGTAAGCCAAGTTTGAAACAATGCGGGCCAGCAGATCACATACAACACTGGTTACTGTACTCCATACCCGCCGCGGGGTATCCGAACTCTGAGCATAAACTAAGGCAGTTCGTAGCCGAATTATTGTTTATGAGGTTGATCTGGTACAACGGGAAGACGCGTGCACCCGGGGGCTCCCTGATGATCGAATAAACGTGAGCAGCGAAAGCCAGTATACTCGCACATTCGCGTACGCAAAGCATTGAGAATATTGCCAGCTCCCAGGAAGACCTGTCGTCTGCACGGTCGGTACGGGTTGAGCGGTCACGTTACCGGTGGAAGTGTAAACCGAGAGACGGTTGGGACCACCACACGATTCGCTGGGATCAAACGATTCAACTAAGCTTCTCATTCTGGGTGGGAAGAAACGGAACTACTTACGCAGCATTACCACCGCAAGCCATACTGCAGTCAGTGTTGGGAGCAAGAACCGCGCCCTCAACAAGCTCGTCACCGCAGACTATGAAAGGGATAACATCACTTGGAACTCAATACGCAGTGATTAATCGAAGATAATACTTACAACATTGCACACCGTACTCAGCACCGGCGAGGGTGAAGCTCTGGGAAGCACACGATTGAACGCAGCTCTCGATCGTTAGGGCTTGATTATCCGGATTTTGATTTTGGAAGACTCGTCCATGGGCATTGTCCCTGAGTGACGTCCAGTTTTTAGAATTGATCTTTCCTGAGACGGGAAGGAACTCACACCCAGCACCCGCCATATTTCCAGCCCTTCGGAAGATCAGTAGGTACATTAGATGGAGTGGATGTTGGTCCAGTAGTTGTTGAAGTTGTTGAAGTTGTGGTTGTGGTTGTGGTGCTGCCCGAGCCGGTGTAGTTGTATACGTTAAGGCGGAGAGGTCCACCACAGAACTCAGAACCATTCCCCGAGCAAGGCATGTTGCAGTCACCTGCTGCCGCTGGGACACCAGTGCTGCCAATCGAGGTAGCGCAGTCTTCATAAAAAGTCCGATCAGAGGAGGAAAAACTCTTCAAATTAAGCGATAGATCAACATACAACACTCGTCAGCATATTCCACTCCGGCAAGATGGTAACCCGCGGCAAAGCAGGCTCCAGTGCAACTTTCGACGCTGTTGTTGGAAGCGCCGCCAATGGGGGTTGTTCCGACACTTAGAGCCCTGGGATTACCATCGCTATTTGTGAAAGTAACAGACGCATCAAAGATGTTTTCTCGTGCAAAGAGAAAAAGGATATACGTACGTATAGCATCCCAAGGACTTCCACGGTCCAACGCTTGGCACAATTTCGGGTGGAGGCGGGGGGTTCTTGCCGCTCCAATACATGTTAAGACGATTACCAGCACCACAAGTCTCACTCGGATTGCCTTTACATGCGAAATTACAATCCGAACTTGCAACACTCGCCGAGCCACCCGTAATGATATTTCCACAATCTGACATTCAAATGGTATGGTTAGCAAAACACCGGAGATAGGTAAAACTAGAGCGGGGAAGAGGTGCACTCACAGCACTCCTGTGCGTATTCGACACCAGCATAGATGTAGTTTTGACCGTTGCAGAAGTTCACACAGCTCTCCACTGTCATGCCAACTGTGTCGGTGTAGCTCGCCGATGTGAGGGCGCGCCCATTAACGTTATCCCTATCCGTAGACTAGGTGTCAGACCGTAGTCTCCATCACGCAAGGACAGAAATGTGAAACCCACGAATAGCATCCAAGGCTCGTCCATCCTGCAGGCAGGGCACGTTGTTGGAGACGGGAGTGACGACGGTGAATAAGATTCAGGCTCCTGAGATGAGAATCCGAGGCGCTCGCGCTTGTGAACTGTCATGGCGTGAGCAAAGTGGTCAGCACGAGTGTCTTCGAAGGTACATAAATCTGCGTACAGGCGAAACGGCAAGAAGAGTAGCAAGGTAAAAGAATGTGGGTTGAAGGAGTGTGGCACGCATACCCGCAGTCTAAGGGCGGAGAACGCTAGTTCGACTTGACTGGGATGAGCGGGTTCTTAAGGTCCCCAGATCTCAGGAAAATAGGAAGCATGACAACAGTTTTCGCCTGGGTTGGCACAACGCAACCATCTCCACGATATGCTTCAATCCAGCAGCACGGATTTGATCAAAAGGTTGGGACCCGCGTAAAGTGCAGCCAAGACTTGGCCAAGCCTTTCTGTCTGTCAATTAGGCTCCAGGAGAGTCGTTATTCCACGTGTCCTACAGGACAGCGTGACATGTTCCAATCTTACGGGATATTGTGAGATACTAGGCACTGGAAGTGCAATGCGCGCTCGAAGAAAACCTAGAGTACTGTAGTGGCAGAATCATGGGTTAGAGAATGATTTCCGAGACCAGACTCGGACAATCGTCGCTAGTCTACGTGCAGCGTGGAGTTTGTTACGCGCGTGTTTTGGTACTCGCACGAGAAAAAAGCATCCCGATGCGGGCAGAGAGCGGACGCCAAGATATTGCCAAGCCTGACCATTTCGGACCGAGAGCGCCTGCCATGAACACGACGCTGTATAGTAACGTCAAAAGTTTCATTTCTGCAGGGCAATTGTCGGCATCTCATTATTGCGAAGAGGCAAGATATGAAGAAAATGGCTACTGGGAAGAGGGAAATGGTGCATGAGTGCGACTGCAATTAGATGTCCTCTCTAAACCACTGGCCTCCGCCTTTGTTCCTTACGCGATTTTCACATTTAGCCCGGGTTTCCGGGAGCCGTCCCCGATCACCATTGCTCACTTTTGCTGAGCGCTCAGCGCTTGGACTTGTGCCTATCCTGAGAACACCGCTTACATAAATCAATTTAGAAGAGACCCACCACACTGGCCAGACACTAGCTTTGACAAGCTGTCACAACCGGCCACCTCAGGCCTGTCATTTATTCTCCTAGACCCGAGGTCATGGTCCCAGGGAAAAGCTTTTGTACGAATAGAGAAATTTGACATATGAGCCCAAATCCTCCATCGCGACCATTTGTCATGATGGACAAGATGAAGGATTCCATTGGAAACATATCTGTGGATGCAAGCAACTGTAGCCGCCTTACAGGCCGCCAACACCTTCCAGACATTCAAGGTTTTAATTGTATCCACAGTGAGCAGTTATTGTTGAGCAATACGGTTAAGGCCGATTCAGCACACTGTTCGACATGTGAGAACGACTTAAAACTTATCACAAATAGCCACGTGACCGCGTTTTTCCGGCTGCCGTAGTCGAACACCTCCTTGGGTTGATGATTTCTTCGTGATGCATGGGAGGTATAGTACGTTGCCTTTACTGTACCTTGTCAAAAATTTCAAGCATTTTCACAAAACAGGTATGCGCCTCTCCGTTAGCAGATATTTCCTACATGACAGAAATCACTAGTCCATGCCTGGTCTCACGACTCGGATCTCCAGCCTTGTCCCATCCTGTGACCTGTGAACTCGGACATCCATTCCAGATCCATTCTTTGTTACAGTAGGGAAAACTTCCAAACCTCAATGCTGTTCATTTATCTCTTATTGGATGCGTGAGCGCCTTGACAGGTCAGCGTCAAAGGTGTCCCTTACTGTAAGCGGTGCATCTTCATTGTGGGGCTTCTCGGTCACGTACATACTAGATGGCCTTTCTCTTCCCCAGAGATACATGACAGTGGTGTTTCTCCGAATCTGGTTCTGTTCTTCTTCCCTTCCCATGATATGCTACAGAATGACCAGGGACAGAAACATATATCGTAGTATCAGGTCTGAAAGAGTGTAACGTATATTCAGGGCCCCCCGACCAGGGGTGAGCAACTGACTGAGACTTCAGCTTCATCGATCATCGTCCCCGCCCCGAGCCGCCAGAAAATAAAACAAAATTCAAATATTTTGAGTGAGACCGCGTCCGACAAACCGTGCGCCGGACGGGCTCTGAAAGGGAAAGGGTCTAACACCTCGGTCTTGCTTTGCGGGATTTTCAGGCAGCACGCCGGTGCTTGCCGCCCCCAAGGCCGGCCTAGAGGTCGGCTTCGCTTGTAACACATGCTGTAACCTGAGCGTTATCATCCTTTTGCTTTCGTATCAAGTTCTGCGGGTAATTCCCACATTGCAATGACCTTGCCAAGCAAGGTGACATGCGCAAGGATGACGGTGGAGCATGTATTGCTCCCCCGAATACACCACATCGCGCCTCAAGCACTTCGGGCACGCCATCTTCGACCCAAAACGCTACGACCTAGGCCTCCGACTACTGAAGTACTTGGAGGAGACAAGGGTCTGCGTAAAGCCGAGGAGGGCTAGAGAACCGGGATAGTGGGACTCTTTTATTTTTCTAGGTAGGTACGGTTTAAACCGTCCTAACAGGCCTGGGTATGGTTTTAGCCATCCCAATTTTTCTGGTCTTCCTGTACGTTACACCGCTCCTTTTCTCGACCACCTACCCCTACCACGGGGCCGCGCCACTACGCCTACACCGTGCCGGGTCTCACAACCCGTCACAACCGCTACTGTACCATTGTTGTATAAGCGGGATTTTTTTAAAATAAAAAAAAGCGCAAGGACGACTTGGCAGACTCAACATTTGGTCAGGTGATTCGATTTCATATCATCTCGATCTCGATCGATCATTTCGAGATGCAACTCCAGCTTGCATGGCATCGTCCTCTACCAGTAGCTTCTATATAGGTATCGACGTCGGTACTGGTTCTGCACGCGCTGCACTTGTCAAACCAGATAGCACAATTCTCGCATCTGCTTCTCAGGACACCAAGATGTGGCGGGACCCGACCGACCATCGTATCTTCGAACAGTCTACTGCTGACATTTGGAACAGCATTTGCCTCGCAGTACGGGAGGTTGTCGCTCGCTCAAAAGTCTCACCCAAACATATTAAAGGCATTGGCTTTGACGCAACTTGTTCACTCGCAGTGACGACAAGGATGACGAGTTCAAGTCAGGAGCTTGAAGGAGAGCCCATCACGGTTACTCGTGGTGCGCAACTCGGAAAACCTGGCGAACGCAACGTCGTGCTGTGGGCAGACCATCGTGCTGAGAAAGAAGCCGACCTAATTAATTCTACCGGATCATCTGTGTTGAATTACGTCGGGGGCACCATGAGCGTAAGTCTTCTCTCACCACCCGCTCGGCTAGGATGCACTGGCCAAGAGGTTCTTCGTTTCGACTATAGCTCGAGATGGAGATCCCAAAGATACTCTGGTTGAAACGCCACATGTCCGACGACCGTTTCGAGCACTGCCAATTCTTCGATCTCCCCGACTTCCTCACGTACCGTGCCACGGGCGCGCGGACGCGCTCGCTCTGTTCGCTCACGTGCAAATGCACGTATGTTCCGGGGAACGGTTGGGACCGCGCGTTCATGTCGCAGATCGGGCTCGACGTGTTCGTAAAGAGCGATTTTGCCGCTCTAGGGACCGAAGTTGTGACTGCCGGTCAACCTGTTGGCGGCGGATTGACGGAGCGGGCCAGCGAGGAGCTGGGGTTGGAACCTGGCACTCCTGTTGGCAGCGGAGTTATCGACGCGTAGGTCGTTCCTTGACCACACTCTCAGATGACTGAAAACGGGAGCAGGTACGCCGGATGGCTGGGGACGATCGCTGCACGACATGAAGAGGGGGGTGAGACCTCCCCTCTAGTATCACTGCACGAGTCGGGCCACAGACTTGCTGCTGTCGCTGGAACGAGTACTTGTCATCTCGTTCAGGTAAGGTATCTATAGGCGCGTGGTCTATATCTCGTTCACGCGGGTACGCACCTCAGAGCAAAGAAGGTATTTTTGTCGAGGGAGTTTGGGGTCCCTACAAAGCAAGTAAATTCTTGCCGTCATCTCCATTGTTGCTGATAAATGTGCAGGATGCCGTATTCCCTGGGTGGTGGATGAACGAAGGCGGGCAGTCCTCCACGGGACAAGTGCGTCCAAACATGCCTCTTCCTTAGTTTCTCGTTCGATTGAAGGCCGTTCCCAGCTCATAGACTTCATTATTTCTACGCACCCCGCTTACCAAGAGCTCAAAGATCTTGCTGAGAGTAAAAACACAAACATTCACGAAGGTCTGTCACCAACTTAGCTTTTCTCTGGTGTGTCCCTGATACACATTCTCCTCAGTCCTGCGAGAAACGCTCGAGGCCAGACGCCAAGCAGAGGGTGCCGATTCGTGGACGGAAGTGATAGCATATATGCATTTCTACCCGGATTTGCACGGTTCGCTCTGCACCTCTGGTCATGCGGTCGTCGTCGTTGACATGCAAAACTATACAGGCAACCGCTCTCCCATTGCGGACCCACGCATGCGTGGATCCATCATGGGGCTCACTCTGGTCAGTTCTCGTGTGAAAGCAAGCCGTCATTCTTGCACACATATTCATGCACCTCTAGGATTCGTCTCTGCACGATCTGGCACGCAAATACGCACTCGCTCTCGAGGCAGTCACTCTTCAGACCCGACATATCATCGATGGGCTCAACAACGCAGGGCACTCCGTTCGCGCGCTGTATTTGTCCGGTTCGCAGGCTCAGAACATGGCGCTCATGCGCTTGCTCGCGAATACATGCAACATGCCCGTGATGCTCCCGCACTCCCACTCCACGTCGGTGGTGCTCGGCGCCGCGATGTTGGGTCGTTTCGCGGCGATACGTGATCGCCTCCTAGATCCCGCAAAGGCACTTTGGGATATCATGCAAGAGATGACGCCGCCAGCAACAGTGGTGCAGCCTGTCGCGGGAGAGAAGGAGAAGAAGCTGCTGGAGGCGAAATATAAGATATTTTTGGAGTCGATCGAGATACAGAAGAGGTGGAGAAAAGTCATCGACGCTGTAGTTGGATGAAAATTTGTACCGAGGACGCAGAAACAAGGGGAACTCGATGCCGGTGAAGGGCATCGAGAACATTCAAGATTTTGGTCAGAGACAGAGCAAGAACACGGGGGGATGGGAGCTCGGATGTGTGAGAAAAAGTGGGCAAAGTAATAGAGGGAAAGAGTGTACGTTAGACGGGTGCGTGACTCTAGCTCGCATTCATGTCCGGCTTGGGGTACTACTCCTTTCACACTCGCACGATTCGCGTACTCATCAACAATGGTCTTGATGTTCCCGCGACTTTAAATAACTGGTACCAGCTGCGCCACCTGAGGGGTGCATAGTACAGCTTTCTTCAAACCGTCTGTTGTCTTCAACTAATACCTCGGCCTTCTGAAGGCTGAACACCTATCCCCCCCAAATGACTGTTTGTCGGAGTCAACTCCCACCCTGACACGCATGCGTGTTTGCAGGCCTGAGAAAATGTCAAGGAAAATACGCCTCAGCCTGTTTCGACTTAGCCTATTTCGATATGCACTGCCTATAGAAGCGCCAAGCGCCCCAGCCTCCTGCAGCCCCTCATGTCTTTCATATCCGTGGAACCACAACCCAGAGCGGTTCTTGAAAGCCACTCGACCAGTCTGCTTGCACAGTTTGATAAACGACTCGGAATTATCGCAGATCGCTATTTGGCCTTCTTCCAAGAAAGGTCCATCGATCTTGTTCGAGCTTTTCACTTTGCACTAACCATTCGATTGTCAGGCGAAATATTGAGGCAACCTAGTCAGTTGTCACCCGAATACGCCGTTTATACTGATTTAATTCTCCTGAAGTATTGACTCTTTACGGAAACTCTATCGCAAGGCAAAGACAGCTGATGCCTCATTTGACCCCCGAGACGAACCAGCTACGACGAGAGCAGCATGGGATATAGTGAGAGACAATCTAGAGAGAGGTACGCGTTTTCCTATCCTAAACCGTCGCCCGATGTTCATAGCCGTTGCAGAGACCAGCGCCCAGCAAACCTTCGTGGATGTCTTGGAAAACTATGTGATTAAACCTCTTAGAACATTGAAGGTAAGAAAGTCATTCATGTGGGCATCTCTGTTGTAATAATAGGGCCAACCATAAGGAATCGAACGATGAAACAAGAATGCGTATTGCGGAAGATCTCAATGAATCTACAGCGAAGTATGCTGATCATGCAGAGAACAAAATTTCGAACCTCCAGCAGGCATACTTGAAGAAATATCACCCTCAGCAATGTGCCCATTCTGCCGAGGCTTTGCAGCGTCCCGAAGACGTTCGGAACAAAAAGTTCGGGGGCAAAGTCTCGGCCCTATTTCGTGGTCGGCGAGAAGATTCGCGGGAATGTGAGGCCACCAAGTCTGACGAAGGTATTGCAGATATCATGGTTTCCTTCTTGGTTTACTGAAGTAGCTTTCTAAATCAGTGTCCGACGATGACTGCAGGTTGGCCGTTGGCCGACTCAACAGTCTTCGATTGATGAGGGCCGAGAGTCTAGGGGATGGGTATGATGTGAGTGACCTATACTACGATATTGACTGGTGCCACAGTACACCAAACGTTGCCAATTCAGTGTCTCGAGGAACTCGTTTTCATGCCAACCGTCAAAGACGCTCTTGTCAAATATACGGACAGTATGGTGTCAGTCTTATAAGTCTTCATGGAATTTTCGAGAACTTGACACAGCATGCAGCTCTGCGTGCGCAATGTCTGACGACCTGGCAAAGAATGCTAGGGCAGAAGTCGCGAAAGCCTTGGCGGGAAATGATACGTCCGATTTGAGAGCATCTTTCCATCGCACCCTTTCCTTTTCTATCCCTCCACTCACTCTCTATCGCAACTGTCGTCCCGGTGCATATTCAGACCTAATCTTCGGGGTCCCCATGGTGGATGTTGAGACGAATGAAGACAACGTCCCGAAAGTGATAAGAATGTGCATCGACGAAGTCGAAAAGAGGGGTCTTTACACTAAGGGAATATATTCGGTAAGCTGATCGAGGCACGTTTGAGATTCATATTTAGTTGTCGTACTGTAGGTTGGTCATTCACTTGACGCAGAAGTACTGCAGGCCAGTAGAATCCATTACAATGACCAACCCACTAGCTGACGTGAACCCACATTCAGTTGCGGCGCAGGATCGAATGTGAAAGGTCATTTTTGTTCAACCCTACGGATAACATCCATTCTGTTGCAATGCTTCTCAAGGTAAGCAATTGCAACCATTGCAGATGTGTCAATTCCTTACGTTCATTATAGCGCTACCTCTGGGATCTGCCAGAGCCACTGTTAGCGCTCTCGTTGCAAGACTATAGAGCCTACAGATCGAACCGGGGTAAGGGGTCTTAATGCCCTCATCCATTGCGTCTACATCCTAGTCCACATTCTGATCTCACGTATAGCCATATATACCGACCAGTTGCGATCGAGGATCTGCGAACTACATCCGGTGCACAGGGCATCTCTAGAAGCCCTTTTGCGACATCTGTTGCTTGTTGCCTCACATTTAGATAAGAATGAAATGACCGTGGAAGCGCTCGCGACTGAGTTCCGCTATGTGATTCTGCGTGGAAGTAAAGTTAGAGATGCTGTTAATGCGAAGGCACGTTGCACCAACCTCTATGTAATCTTTATAGCTGATTCCTTCTTCAGAAACTGGTCATGGAGGATCTCATCCAAAATGCGCATACCCTCTTTGATGAACTCCCTTCTCCATCCCATCCTGTTTCCTCATTCAATGCGGCAGAGACAACGACTCTGTCCACTTACGGCTCATTGTTTTTGAGCCCCGAGTTGCCGCAACCTGCTGGGGTACAAGCCATGGGCTATGGCACCTTACATCGTCCAGAGCGTGTTCTCCCCACGTCTACCCAATCCTCTATCTCGCTACCTTCGGATTCCGCTACAGAGAGTCGCCTCACACCGTCACCGACCCCTTTATTAAGCCCCTTATTGGGGCTTCCATCATCTACGGAAAGAGTGGAAATGACTACACAAGAGGAGCTTATTCCTAAGACGAGAGGCCCCAAGGCGTTGGAGACATTGGCAGATAGGACTTCGGCGGAGGTTCTGTCCGTTCCTCTGACATCTGTTGCTGCCAGTGAGTGGCGGTTACGTCAGTCGCGACTGCCTCCGCCACCGGACGTGCTGTTGATCCCGCAAAGCCCACCCGAGAGCGCTCGTTCGAGTATGTCAGACTTTCCGCTCTCCTCTGCCACGAGCTTGCAAACTAGAATGGGACCATTCTCTCCATGATATGTACATTTTATTCCCTCACTTGTAATTCTGGTTACCGGACACGTACTTTTGGAAACACATGCCGTCACTTTACTGCGACTGGTCCACCAGCAGCCCAGATGTTGTGACAACGCGATCGTATTGCTGCCTATTTCGAGGCTTTCATTTCGATACGGCGGTGAGCAACTTCATCTGCTTGCTTGTGTTTGCTTGTTCGTCACACCAGCACACAGGACTAATATGTGACCCGTCCTCGTGATGGTTTACGGCAGTGACCGTTTCCGATCTACCTCATGTGTGCTCCTGGAAATCCATGCGGACTTTTGTATCTGCCGGCTGTGGAAATGCAACATATTTATATCTTCACAATGTGCGAAAGAGTGGCATGATAACTGATCGGAAACTTGGGGTACCAACGACAGGATACGGCGCAGACGTTGAGAGGGGTTCGCCAAGTTCGCCAGGCCTAAGGGTAGGATTTGAGGATGGTATACACGAGTTTTCTCATTTCGCGCCCTATATGTTAGGGCGAAAAGATTCCATTCGATGAATGATGAAAACGAGCCCTTTACACCGCTTAAAACCACCAGGTCTCGACCTTTTTCCGGCAGATTTGCTCTTCTCTTCGTGCATCGACGACCACACTGCCGACGGGGCGCCGTAGACACTAAACCCCAGATGAGATGATATGGAGTAATGCGGACGGACGGAACCTAGCTAAACATTGCACAAGAGCTTGTTCTCGGGAGAAATATCAGAAGAGGCCCCTATTACGAGTGATCTGCAAAGGTGATCAAAGATGATATGTGGTCGTCCATAGGAATGACGGGCGTGTTTGGGTACAACCTTAAACCTTTAGTGCTCAGTGTTCCGCAAGGAAATCATGAAGGTGTAGCCGAAATTATTACAGGAGATGATGCACGAGGTTTGGATCGATTCACTCATCGATGATGTCCGGGCCGCGTGATTAAAGGTTGCCCTTCCGACAGTCAGGAACCCCCATCCTGTGGTGACCACGAGTGTGATGAGCCATAGCAAAGGTATCACAGGAGAAGCGGAAGGATCAGTTGTGAATCTGAGGTGATATGCATTCGGTGGAGAAGGAGGTTGCACGAGGTGGGTCAGAACACTCAGGTCACCTGCCATGGACTTGCAAAGCCAATAAGGGATGAACGTGAACGTTGAGACTTCGGTAGTTCTCTTCTCCGTGAAGCCCAGTCATGGGAAAGTATGGATGCGTTGGTAATAGCAACATAGACTACCCCGAAACATAATAGAAGGGCCAGTGTTCAAGCTGAGAGCCGACATCAGAAGGTCGCAAAAGGCATGGCGTCGGCTAGCGGTTCAGTGTCCACACCACATGCGGGTAACGCAGGTAAGTTGACATCAATGCTCACGGGAGATCTTTTATGATCTCTTTTTTTTGTTTTGTTAAGTGACTTAAGTTACGAGAACTGGAGAAATATCGACGTAAAATGTTTCACATTGGAGCTTGCGTTGGAGAAACTGTGGGGCGGAGTGGAGGCATTGAAGGATCTCAGTCTTTGAAAATTTTTATGTTCTTGGTATACAGTAGTCTGAAAAACAGGTATCTTGCCAATTCCTGGGCAGTGTGATAATGCACAGGAGTGTAAAAAACGGTAATGAGAAAGATGCATCCCCTGGCCGTGCCAGTGGCTGTGAGTGCAATTGAACAGGAGTCGAAACGTGTATGCCCTACTTTGGTTCTCACGGAAAGTTGCATTCTGACCCACTTTGAGGGTGCCATCTGGGAGTTCACCGGGTCATGGGTTGTCCCCATGTATGCAGGACCTGCCCCAGTGCCCGATGACACTGCCCACATTGGGTCAGCGCTGTCAGCAGTGTCACCGACTGAGGCACGCTCCTTGCAGTCACACAAACAGGCCACCTGACTTTGTAGATATCTCGATCGGATCTTATTCTACTTCAGAGTAGAAGCAGGGGACCAAAACAGAGTGCTCTGATTATTACGATCGGAGTAGACGAGGGCTTGGACGAGAGAATGAACGATGAGTGAGCGTTACGGCAGGATGAAGTCTGGACTCTTGAGTCAGAAAAGGAAATACCCGACACCTAGACCCGCTATAGAATTGTACCGAGGGAGTGATTGATCAGACAAATAGAATCACACTTTGGCAGTACGTTGGGAAGAGAGAGAAACCCCCCGCATAAGGATGACGTGCTGTTTCAGCGTGCAGGTGTCAATAGTTATTTTTGCTTTGCATTCTCGACTATCTCTTGCCTTGTGTATGTAAAGATACCCGGGGTATGGAAGAGTCGGAGCGCAGGTGCGCTTGAGCGCTTCCCGGAGTTGCGACTAGTACTTGAACTTCAGCCTGCCTGTCATGTTACAAGCAATTCGACCAGGGACTCCCTCGGGATTCGCCCTATCACGCCCCATCTACACTACCCGAAGCTTAGCAACCGCCCGACTGTGGATCCACTTGTCAACCAGAGCGTCATAGCATCATGGACGATTCCCATCGTATCAGAGTAACCAAGGTGCGCCTTGCGTTCATTTGTCTACCCGGTCACACGAATTTGGTCTAAGCATGTGTTTTGGTAGGACGTCGCGGTTCAATCCGATGCACCCAGTGTCGGGGACTCTCAGAGACACGACCCGTTGGATCGTCAACTTGCGGATGCCGAAGCTCTCGTCTTGAGACTTCGCCAGATGATGAACGAGCGTGCTCTCGTATCGCGCCTCCCCGTGGAGATTCTCATTCATATCTTCAGCTACTACCCAGCATCTGATCTCTATCCCCACGTCCGTCACCGTCCGCCACCACCATGGCTTGCAGTGACTCATGTATGTCGGCGCTGGCGCAATGCCGCTCTCTGTTGCCCTTTCCTATGGGTCGAGATAATTTCAACCAACTTCAATTGGGCCGTCGCGATGCTCGAACGCTCCAAGGATCTCCCTGTACATGTCAGTGTAGACGACGGAGGCAGCACTCAAATACCATGTGAAATCAGAACGGCACGTCTATTGTTTACCAAGATCCATCGTATGCAGAGTCTTGCGATGACCTGTGCCCATGCGATCTTGACTTGCGTGCCTGCTCTGTTCAAAGCAGAAGCGGCCCCCTTATTGCAGGAGCTTATCATAACGAATTTTCATCAGAGTCATCCTTTGGACCTCGTCGTCTATCCTCTCTTCAGTGGAAATACACCGAGTCTACAATTCTTATCGTTGTATCGTTGCCGAGTAATATGGTCGTCTCCGCTCCTCCAATGCGACCTCGTATATCTCTCCATTTCCCATGTGCCCCCCGACTATCGCCCCCACCTCGGACTGGTCCTCACCGTCCTCAAACGATTGACCCGCCTCGAATGTCTGCAGCTCGACGAGGCGCTTCCCATCCACATATCCTCTCCCAACGAATGCACCGCCTCCGCCCTCTCCGTCGAACGTCTCCCCTTGACCCACCTTCGCTTCTTCTCCCTGTGCGCGCGCTCCGCACTCGACATCCTCGATTTTGCAGCTTCCGTGCTCATCCCCCCCACCGCACTCTTCCAGCTCATCTGCGAGGACTTTGAGCAGTATGCCCCAGACACCGACTCCGGCGACATGATGCTCGCCGCGCTCGCCTCACACATCTGCGTGCCCCGCGACACCCCCACCAATACCGACACCGACGCCACCATCAGTGGCAGCGGCGACGGCAAAGGGGACGCAGACACGTGGGTGCCCGTCAGGAGCATGCACGTGCGCGACATCCCCGCCGCGGGCAGCTGGTCCCTCTTCGCCAGCGCCGCCCACTCCGCCAGCGACGACGACGACAGCGACTCGCCGCCCCCAGACCCGGCCGACGAGCAGGCGCGCGTCCTCTCCCTGCACATGCGCTGGAGCGCACACCCCGCCGGCGCCCGCGCGGCTTCCTCCTTCATCGAGCGCGCAGCCCGTCTCCCGCCGCTCGCGCGCACACGCAAACTCCTCATAGAGTCGACACTGTTCTCGCGCGGCATCGCGTGGCGCACCGCGTTTGCGCGCTCGCAGAACGTCAAGGCGATCTTTGCGGGCGGGTCCTGCGCCGCACTGGGCGCCTCGCAGATGTTGCTGGACGTGGCGCAGCACGAACGGGAAAACGATAACGAAAACGGGAGCGAAAACGTGGGCCTGCAGTCGCCCACCACCGCGCCCGCCGCTGTAGCGGACGATACGGACGTATTTGCGTCCATTGCGCGCCTGCTCCCGTCCAGCCTTTCCTTTGCACGCCCTGAGGGAGAGCCACCCCGGACGTTGTTCCCGAAGCTCAAACGCCTTACGATCGCCAGTGCAGATTTTGGGGACGCCGATGCGGGCTTGTTTGAGAGCTTGCGTGCCGGTCTTGCAGCGAGGAAGGGGTGCGAGGGCGGTGCTTTGACACAGTTGGCTGTTCGGCGGTGTGCTGTGCAGCAGGAACAAGTCGACGCACTTGGGGAATTCATAGGAGAGTCGAAGGTCAGATGGGACGGCGTGCTACGTGGTTTACCTCAGACATCGCCTGTCAATGGTGTGGCCGTAGGTCCTAATCACGTGACACAGGCTGGCGAGGGGAACGAGTGGCCATCTAACTTGGAGGTTGATACGGAAGATGGTGAAGAAGATTACCACGACTTACTTCTGGTAAATGACCCAAACCTCATGCCACTCCCAGGCCCAGGCGAAGTGGTTGTGGTCGAAGGAAACGATGTGTAGTAACTTTTATGTTTGTATTGGACTCCCGTATCTATACTCGAACAATGATACATGCCGTTTACCTCGTCATAGCGTTTACCGCTACAGTGTTGCCACGAAATAGGGTGCATGAAATATGGCATGTGGTGTCTGTCAATGCATACAACAATTTGGTTGGCGTAAAAGACAGCATATAGTGACGGAAAAAGTAGTATAAACCAGGGCTGTCTACGCCTCCTTGACCTTGACAGAACCACGAAGGAGACCAGTCTACGGAAACCATGAACGAAGCGATAAAATCCGGTGTGGGAAATTCACGTACCCGGCGTGCGGCAATAAGACCGACTTTTTGGCCGGGGACTGCAGAGCGAGCAATGGTTGATGCCTTACCAATGTGCTGGTGATTACCACCGCCATGAGGATGATCCACAGGGTTCATGGCCACACCACGGGTACGAGGCCAGCTAATATACCGTTAGGACGTGCGTAGAAATGGAAACGAGATCACAGTACTTGTATCGTTTAGCTTTGTATTTGTGATACGCACGGCCAGCCTTGAGCAATGGCTTGTCGATACGCCCACCACCAGCAACGATGCCGACCGTAGCGCGGGCGCTGCCCGAGATGGTCTTTTTCGCGCCAGACGGAAGACGAATACGGGTCTTATTCTCGTCGGGGGCGTGGCCGATAATGGTGGCATAATTGCCAGAGGTACGTGCGAGTGTACCACGGTCGCCAAGTTTCTCTTCGACATTGCAAATGATGGTACCTTCAGGACATGCTGAGACGGGCAGGATGTTTCCAACTGAGAGCTGAGCCTTCTTCCCCGCGTAGACAAAGGCTCCAGTGTGGAGGCCCTCCGTGGCGATGAAGGTCTCCTGTCGCAGCTTGTAGCGATATGGGTCGCGGAAGACGACGCGAGCGAGGGGGGCACCACTGCGTTAACCGTAGGTCGTTGTAAGACAAGAAATCGCGACAGAAACCCACCGGCCGGCATCATGGATAATTTCCTTCACAATACCGCGGATGTAGCCATTGCGCTCGGCATAGTCAAGCGCACGGAATTTGGCGGGGTTCTTGTTGTGGTGGGTGTGCGCTTTGAACTGATACGAAATTAGATGGCAGATTGAGGTATGTTTGCTGTCGACTTACGATAGCATGTGAACGCCTTTGTGTGCGAATAACCCTACCCATCGTTTAATTCTACAGAAAGAACGTATCAGTAGGTAGTCTGATGCACCACTTGATGCACCTGATTGCACCAAGGTAATCCACCACCAGAAACGTCCCCCTGGTCATTATTTTGGCAAGGGGACGATACGAGGTGTATACCACTGTCTCCAGAGGCGCAAGAATGGGGTGAATACTCACAGTTTTGCGTGGTGAGGAGGTCCGTCGTCTCAGTGAATAGACTTTCGCGGCCCACGTCAGCCGAGTAATCACCGGCATTCTCCTCGGCAACCACCGAAAGGAGTGGGGCCTCTTTAAGTTGGTACGCACGCATGCACGTTTTCACCGCATATCAGAAATTGAAAAATAGATGCATGTCAAATTTATGAACACGAGTGGTCTACCGAGATGTCCTGCGCGCCAGTAAATAGGGATGCACGGTAATAATATGATGATTGTTGACTACTTCTAAGAATAGGAATGTTCGCACGGTCAGGCTGCACGATGCAGTGTGCGTCGAAGCGGTGGGATTTATTCGACAAATAAAAGTGGGCGAAGCTATGGTGTGTTTGCGACTGGAGGGCTCTGTGAGCGCAAGAAAAGAAGCGAAGTGGGGGAATGTAGAAGGAAAAGGAGAAGGAAGAGATTGATTCAAAGACCGCTCGGAGGCATCTGCTCGCCCATCAGACTCACCTCCCCTTACGACCGCACCGGCCAAGCCAGCGACCTCTTCGATCTCGCCCTGTTTTCGAGTAACATTCTGCCATTTATGATTCACCTGAATCGCCCACCGGCCGTCTCAACACCCACAACTCAACCCCTCGGCCTCCAGAACAACGACCACTTTTCATGGAACTCACTCCCATCCACTTCCAGAGATTCAGAGCCTCGCGCTCTCCAGAAGGACAACTCTCCCTCCGTCCCCTCCGCTCCAATGACCGCTCCCTTTTCTCCGGGCAAGGCCGTGCAAAACACGTCCCCTCTCCCCCGACAGTCGTCACTCACCCCCCTCCGAGCTCTCCCCGGCGTGACGGCGACGCAGAGGCAACTTCTGCTACTGCTACTGCCCCCGCTCCTCCGCCACAACCTCTGCGGCAAGACGCGTCACCAGATTCTTCCTCCGCACACCCACAGGACGCCGTCGAAAACCCTCAATCACGGCCCCTCACTCCTCTCAGCGAACTTTCACCAGTTCCAGACAACGATGAAGATGCACCTTCAGACCCTCCAGGAGCCGACAAAGGTGAAGGTCCATCGTCCCTTCAGCCTACATCCTCTCCTTCCCGACAAATACCCGTGAATCTCGAGACCCCCTCCGCACAGACACGGATATCTCCCTCTCGTCCTCACCCACATCCTCGGACCATTCGCCCCAGAGAGCTTCGTTTTCTGCTCCTGTTGGTCCTGCCTCAAATTCAAAGGCCGCGTTCATACTCGGGCTCAACGCCGAACTACTTAAGTGCGGCGTTTTCACCCACCATCCAGTGCTTTCTTAATCGTTCCGTAGAATATGTATGGAGTTCCAGTCTCGAACCATCCCCACCGATGACCAGAGATATGAGCAGTCTGTCCTTTTGCTGCTCCAAGACCTCTCGACAAAGCTGACGTCCGCGCTACAGGTACGCTGTCCGATTGCAGTCCAACCTCACCTGGCTCGCTGCAGCTGCCGACGCCCACCACACCCAAAATCGACACCCCCTCCCCATTATGCAACGCCCTGTACATCTGGACTCTCTCAACGTCTCTACGGAACGAGTGCGTCAGCTCTATGAAGCGATGCCTGCCGTTTTTGCGAGGGACATTGCGAGAGCCAAAGGCCAGCCAATACCGCCGCAATCAACGCCAAATCTCAAACGTGAGCGGCCTGGCGATGAGTCTGACGTGGTTATGAAGCGGCGCGATACCGGCGAAAGTAAGATTGGCATGGGCATGCCACCACCGCCACTCCCTCTTTGCCTCCCAAGTCGATATCGGCTCCTATCCAGCCGTTCGCAGGTGTAGCCCCACAAGGGGCGATGCCTGATCGCACGCGGGCCTTACAGATGCGCCAACAACAACAGGCACAATTTCAGGCGCAACAATCTCAAGTGCAACAATCGCAGGTTCAAGCAGGACAGCAAATACCCGCACCCCATGGTTCAGGTACAGGTATTGGCATCGGAACCGGTGTCGGAAGCGGTCAGGGTCAAAACCAAGCACCCGCTATGCATCCGAATGTCATGCAACAGGTTGTTAGCAATTATGGGGCGCAGGGGCTAGCGTTCATTCAGCATTTACACGACCCCAACAGCCAATTAGTGAAGTACCTGTCTGAACAGATACCGAACTTCATGTCGTTGCCGCTGCCGCAACAATTAAAACATATGCAGCACACTCAGGTACGTCTGTTGCTCGTAGACCTCTTACTCACCCTCACCTGAATGTTGTTTATAGCAAATGATACAGAAGCGACAGCAGCATCAGCAGCAACACCAACACCAACACCAACAATTACAGCAGCAGCAACAGCAGCAACAACAGCAGAGGCCACCGTCTCAACCACAGCAACAGCAGCCGCAACAACTCAGCTCGCAGCAGTCTCAGCAGCAGCAGTCTCTCCAACAACAACCGAGTATAGGCAATCCCTCCCTAGGCGGGCTCGCGGGCCACACACCATCACCACTTTCAATGTCGGTCCAGTCGCAAAATACTTTATCTGCAGGCGGCATTGACCCCCGCCCTGGTGGCCCTTCCTTAACACCTGCGCAAATTCAACAGCTCAGCGCAATGCAACCGCAGCAGCGCCAGCTATTCCTCATGCAGCAGCAGCAGCAGCAGCAACAACAACAACTTGCACGTAAAGTGGGATGAACAGCAACCTCAGTGTCGGCGGCGGGTTGATGAACCAGCAGTTCGGAGGAGGATCCATGGCGGGGAATATGCCCATGAACGCGGCGATGCTTCATCAGCGACAGCAGCAGCATCAACAGCAGCAGCAACAGCAGCAACAACAACAACAACAGCAGCAGCAGCAGCACGCTAGGTTGCAGCAGCAAGTTCATCAACAGTCACAGCTAACGAAGCCAACGCATTCGCAGGGAATGTGCCAATTAACACTGGTGGCGGTATCCCGGGTATCGCGCGCAGTACACGTTCTCCATCCGACTCGGCGCACTCACCGCTTACACCACGCGGTCCCCAACAACAGTTACAACAGCTTCAGCAACAGCAGCAACAACAAGGCATGGACTATCAGCGTGCATTAATGATGCAGAACACGCATAGGCAAGCAAGCTCGCCGGCTCCTGGACCCGGGTTCGTGAATACGCAGCAAATGGTTGGCGCATTCGGTGCCGGTGTTAGTAATTCTGGCAGCGGAGGCCCTCTGGCCAACGGGAGCTACAGCGTAAGCCCACCTGGAAGCGCGCATAGTCGCACTTCTTTCCCCGGCACGGCAGCTGCACCTTCGCCGAGTGCGGTCACGAGCGGCAATTGGCAGACAAACGGTACAACGATGGGTGCAGGCGGCGGATGGCCAGGGGGCGCTGGTGCTAGTGCAAGTATAAGCGGCGGATTGGGAGGAGGAATGGGCCTCGATCCAAACGCATTCTCATACGGCGGAGATCAGGGATTCGGGGCGGATGGGTTGGGCATGGATTCGATGGATACGCCAGGGATTGAGTTCAATGATATTTTCAATATGCCCGGGTAGTCTGCCTCCCCTACCCTTTCCCTCTCGCTCTTTTTACCTACGCATGCCCTCAGTTATTTGGTGCTTTCGTCTACGCTCTCGTAGGTGGTGGCCCTTGTTGATTACTTTTTCCCTTTTGCATTTATCTTTTTTTTCTTGTGTATTCTCTTCAGTTAGTTGTTGTGTAGTGTAGCTGATGATCTTTTCATGATTTCTACGGTTAATTTCCTCCGATCTGGCTCATTGGCAACTTTCATCACGGATAACAAGTATATACTCATCATAGGCCGCTCTGTCGCTACATATTCTCTCATCTGTAGATGCCGTTCGCCAATCTCCCTGCCCACGAAAAAGATGCGTTTTTCGCCCTCCTTGACGAGTGAGCAACGCCAATAATCTCACGACGAGACGTGCACGATGCTCTCACAGATACTTTACGTCGAGGCCCGATCTCCTCGCCCGCGCAGGAGGCACCACCTCCAGCTCTGATAACGCCGAGATGCAATCACCAATTCCAGCGGCGGCAGCCTTTTCAGCCGCCCAGCGCGCTCTCGCGAATCCAGCCACATCGCGCGCTCTCGCGTCGGGCTTCCAGCGCGCTGGCAACGCCGTCGCTGCGTCGGCAACATCGCCGCCACCCGCTCCGTCGTCTAGGTCACCATCATCAACGGCGGTCGACAGCGAAGCTGCGCCGTCCATAAATTTCGGCCACGTCGCTGCAGCCGCAAAGGCTTTTTCTGCGGTATCGCCGCCGCCTAGAGCCTCCAACCCACCAACGCACAAACAGACGGATTCTGCAAGTGGCCTCGTCCCACAAAAGGTGTGCCCATCCGTCTCTCTTCCGCTCTTCGACTGGTAGACTGACCGCTTGTGTGTGTGTGTGTGTGTGTGTTGCAGAAATTTGGAGATGTAGACGTGTCGTCCGCGGGTGCTATGTTCCGCTCGATACGTGGGTCAACGGCCGCGAAGAACGCACCAGTCGCGCCGGTGCGTACGACATCTGCGTTTGCAGCTCAGAAAGCCAGCTCCTTTTTGCCGCCTCCCCCCGTGCGCCGCGTCTCGCCCGCTGCACCCGTACCAGAACCGGAACCGGAGGAGGCTGGAGAGGAAGAGGTTTGGGCTGAGGCGTTGTATGATTATTCTGGTCAGGTGCGTCCTTTGAACTGTGCTATTGTCTTTGCGAATGACTGTTTGGTATCGACCTGGTGGTCTCTGAAGGACACGGGAGATCTGGACTTACGAGCGGGCGAGCGAGTGCGTGTGACAGAGCAGACCTCATCAGATTGGTACGTATGCCGTATTGCTTGGGTTCAGACTCTATGAGGCTGAGCATCGCGATCTAGGTGGACTGGAGAGATAGGGGTCGGAGCGGGCTATTCCCTGTAACATATGTCAAACTCTTGTAGTTGTGGTAACACATACTCTCACTATTTGTATTATCTCTGCGCGAAGACGAATCAAGTCCAAGTCCAAGTCAATATGAATATGGCATATATCTAGAGGCACAAATGGTGTCCGTCTGATTTTACAGTATAGTCTACTGCACACTGTGAGAAGTAGGGGATAGTACATTGCTGTGATGACAAACCGAAATGCTCTAGGATGTGCGTAACAGAGTGTGTGAAGAATACAAGAGAGCCAAAGAGAAATATAGAAGGAAAAGAGAAAGGAAGGGATAAGCAAGAAAAAGTGTGGAGTTCAAGTCCGATCAACGAGTGTTGAATAAAAGAGATGTGTCCTCCAGCAGCGAAGGCTCTTCAGAAACATGTTACTCGTCCGTGGGGTCCCCGCGTGCTGCTGCCCCACGGAACATCGCCGAGCGCGAGTGCGCAAGTTTGCGCAAGTGGAAGGCACCGGCGCCTGTTGCCACTGCGCTCACGCTCGAGTGCAGCAGCGGCTCGGGTTCTGCATGTGAGTGATGAGCGGCGACCTTTGTCGCAGCCCCCCACATACGACTCAGAAAGCCAACCGGCGCGGTGCGGCTCAGGGGTATCTTCGCACCACGCACAGGTGAGGGCGCAGGATGCCTGACCTCAGCGCATTGTGCGCCAGCGTCAATGGTCGCGTCAGACGCGACGGAAGCCGTTCGACCACGCCGGTGCTCCGCTACGGCTGCAGCGAAGCGCGGGGGGAGGCAATTTTCGGGCTCGGAGAGGAAACGTGAACTTTCACTGGGCTCGGATCCATCGTCGTCTGAGAGGTAGTCGTCGGACGAGTAGCTTGAGCTCTCAGTCGCGGACCCGGCTTCTGATTCGCTGCTTGTACTACTGATAGCACTGGGCGGCGTTACGAGTCCCTGAAGGGGGCGGCCGCATGGTTCAGGAATAGTACCATGACTGAGGTAGGTCGATCCTAGACGCTTGGTGACTTTCTGCACTGGGTCCGTCAAAGTTTGCGCCGTGGCCGGTATGACAATGGAGAGGGGAGGGGAAGGTGCCGAAACAACCGAAACAGTCTCCAAGGGCTGTGGTGGCGGCAGCTGGGCCTGAGCCTGCTTGCGCGCTCTGCTCGCTTGGGCCACAACACTGAGCGCCTTCCGGCGGGCCTCTTGGTTTCGCGGGGGAGGCGGCGTCATAAAGGGCTCGAATAGGCGACAAGCTTCTGCCTCATCAAAACGCAAGTCGTAGTCTAGCATGGCGAGTAACTCTCTCTCCATAAGATTAATCTCGTGTAGATGGAAGATGTCCGCGAACTTCTGCCAGTGCACGTTCTTTGGGGAGGAGTCGTTGAGATACTTTGCGGCAACGATGAGGGTCGCAAGAAATACTCGATGCAGCGTGCAAGGGACACCTAGGATGAAAGACACCGTCAGAATGAGTGGACATACGCAAGTACCAAACCAACCTCTCGCCATCTTAGGAAGATTTTCTCGCAAGCGCTGAAGATAGATAAGTGTCGTGAGGAGGGTGGGGACCTGCACGCGAGATGCCTGGACAATGCGGGCGATAAACTCCTCAAGTGGGATGAGACGAGGAGTGTCTGAGAGTGGAGCAGAGTCTGCCTTGCACGGTGTGTTTGGGGGGTAGGGAGTGCGTGGCCTGTAGAGGACAACACCGGCGATGGATATTCGGCGAGGGGGACGATGCTACTCGTCTGACGGGCGAGATAGACGACCATCTGGGCGGTAACCGGCTTCTGAATGAGGCGGATGAGCTGCGGGTTGTGGAGGCTCGTTGGGAGGAGAGAGAGGGGATTTCTCCGGTACATGATGAAAGGGAGCGTGTGGAGTTGATCGAGTAAGATGTGGTGCCCTTCAAGGGCGCGGTGGTGATGAAGAAGAACAAGAAAGGAGTGCTGCACTTCTCGGCGGGAAGTTGAAGAGTAATTCAAACAACAAACAGGAATTCTCCCAACAAATCACGAGATCTTAGAAAGGCAAAGGGTGCAGACTGGGGTCTCTGACGAATTAAAAAGAAAGATAGATAGAGGTAGATGTAGTAAAGAAAAAAGAGCGAGGGGGTCCCGTGGCCAGCAGGAGGTACTTTTATTTGTTGGGGGTGACCTTTGCCTTCACCTGGACTGATTTAGTTTTAACCTGTCGGGCAAGCTTGAGGCTGACACAAATACTGAGCCAAACAAACCCATTGCGTACGCGTTAGATCACATGACCTGACTAAATTCATCATTCTTCTTCCTCTTCATACTCTCCCGCTCCTTCCAGAGGTGGCCACATAGGAAGCTTGAGCTCCACGAACCTGTCCCCGCCACCGCTCTCATCATCCGAAGTCTCGGCAGCCCATTCTTTCGGCTTCTTGGCTCTCAAGGTGTCAACAACGCCGAAGAAGAGTTTCTCTGCTACAGAGCTCGCGGAATCGGATATCTCAGCTAGATGAGGCGGTAGAGCTGGCGACATAAAAATGGGGGACTGTGGGAAAGTAGGTGTTGATGTGGAGGACGGAGAGACGTGTTGCATGTAGACGACTTTGAAGAGTGGCTCAGAAACGCCCGTCAGTGAAAGGATGGTATCGACATAGGGTTTGAGTAGTTGCTCAGGATCCTCGCCATCTGTCACCGGTAATGAGAGATAGACGACATCTGTGTGAAAAATGATTAGTATTCCAGTATTTTATACAGCAGAGGCACTTACATTTGCCTTGAGGCGCAGAAAGGGTGCCCGCACCAGTGATAAAGGCTTGAGCTGCCCTGGTTGATGACCCGCCATTAACTGAGCTCGGCGGAAAGACTATCACAGATGTGTCGATAGGTGGTGCTTCAACAGGTTGTGTCGACTTAGAGGTTTCTCCGCCCGTGTCGTCACTTTCTACTGCAGCTGGCGCTGACTCGGCTTCATCTCCACTTGCCTCTTCCCCCGAGGACAACAACGGCGGGAAAGGAATTGGCTTGTCAATCACAACAATACATCGCGCGATGACGGAAAGAGAGGCAGCTTGTACAGGAGGGTGCAGCTCCTTGGGGAGTTGATCAAGAGCAGCGACTAGAACGTCCGCAGTGAGGGGCTCGGGAAATTCGTCCAACTCGAGAACAAATTTGCCGTCTGAGTCCTGTACTGGGGGCGTTATTTTCTCGGCCTTTTTGTCCAGGATATACACCCCGCCGTTGACTGCTGAAACGCGACAGAAACCCTGCGCGATTTCGCCGAGTCCACCATAGTGTCCGACAAGGAAAGGCGATGCTCCGTACCGCCCCGAAGATCGAAGGTAGCTGCGCAAACGGATCATTGCGGGGAGAGTCGGGTCTGCAAGAACCTTAATCGTCACCATGGGCACATCAACATGAACATGAGCAGGGCGAACCTGTCGTTGAGGAACAAAATGCAAGGGCATAGGCTATTGCGTCCACCATTTCCTGGCTGAGGGAGAAGTGGGATGTAAGGAACTCTGGGAACGCCGTCTGCTCATGACCTTGCAGCTCTTTAGAGCCTTCAAATTCTCCAGAAGCAAAAACAAGAAAGCGCATAAGCCTGCGCTTTTCGATAAGGCTCAGAGAAGACTTGAAGACATCCTCTTTACTTCCTGGGACGTTCTTAAGCCCATTATTGCTGGAATAAATACCGACGCGTTCAAGAAGGCGGTAACCACCATAGCGTGAAACGCCAGAAGCAACGAGCGAGGAAATAAATGGACCAACTGATGGTATCAGAGTAGGGGAAAGTGAGATAGAATAATGACGAGCATGGTCAGGGATTACTCCAGACCGCGAGATGGATGTGAATTTGGCGCGTTGGGCGGTCAGGTAGCTAGATGACTTTCCAGAGGCCCCAGAGGATTCCGAACGGTCATCGGCCCATCGTGCCAGTTCATCGAGGGTCAGACTAGCTTCGTCTCCGCCATAATAAGGATTATTGTCAAGATGGGCAACTTTAACACCTGCTTTTGAAAGCGCACTGGAGTAATTTAGCATCACGGTTGACATTATAAGTATGAACTCACGCAGCGGCTATAGACTCAACCAGCCCTGTGCCGAATATTATCACGTCAAAGTTCCCCTCCAGATCTGACATGTTTGTTGTTAAGAATGGAAACAGACACACCAGTCACAGTCAGGCACATTAGTACTAGCGAGATGCGCTGACGTAATGTCACCTGCTCCAAATTTTTGCAGGTCGGGTTCAATCTCCAACACCGTCTTCTGTCTTTCACGATGGCCAAGTCCGACAAGAAGACCGAAAAAAAGTCTGAGATAAAGGCCAAGACGGTAGCCAAGGCCAAAGTCAGCAAAAAGGTCAAGACTTCTGACGCTAAAAAACCTGTACCCGCGATACCCAGTGCAAAGCATGCTGTACCGATTTCTTCCAAAGAGATCCTCGCGCGGGTATGTACTCATTATATATATCTAAGAAACAAAACTTATTCCAACGCATCGGAAGGAACAGAGGGAAAGAAACAAAAAATCGAAGAAGGATGAGTCTAGTGATGGGTCGTCGGATTCTTCATCTGAGGATGAAAAACCCACCGCAAAGCCTTCCGTGACTAATGGAAAAGTGTGTACGATCTCGGATTTATGTATCAACACTGTTTGACTCTTCTGCGACAGTCCAAGGTCTTAGCTCCAAAAGCTAGCTCACCCTCCGAGTCGAGCGATAGCGAGTCCGAAGATGAACCCGCTACTAATAAGAAGGTTGCCCCGAAAAAACCCTCGGCACGTAGAGACTCGTCTTCTGAATCGAGTGAAAGCGATTCCGAGGAAGATGCTCCAAAATTGGCTCCCAAAGCGTCACAGGCGAAAGCTGCTCCGTCGAAAGCGGCACCTACCAAGGTCTCCAACAAGCCCGTCGTTAGCAGCCATAAAGATCAAAGTTCCGATAGCTCAGACTCAGATGAACCATCAAAACCTGTGGCTAAGCCCGCACCTTCTAAAGCCAAAGCAGCACTCGGTAAGGCTGCGTCTAAGGCGACACAGCCCAAGCCTACCTCTGGGAAGGCGCCAGCCCCGAAAGCACCCCCGCCGAAAACCACTGCCGCAGCAGAGTCCAGCTCAAGCGAGGAGGATTCGGAGGAGGAATCTTCTGACGATGCACCCGCTAAACCTGTATCTGCGAAACCTGTTGCTAAGGCAGCTATCCTCACAAAACCTACCCAACCTAGCCCCACGGCTGCAAAAGTGAAAGCCGTTGCGAAAGCGAAGTCTAGTTCTAGCGAGGAGTCAAGTGAGGAGTCTTCAGACGAAGATTCTGACAAGGCGCCGTTACCTACATCAAAACCTGGAGCCAAGAATGCTGTCTCCCGCAAAGAGTCGAGTGAATCAGAGGAGTCGGATGAGGATTCTTCGGATCCGGAGCCTGGCGTAAAAGGCGCCAAAAAAGAGAGCTCTTCTGAGAGTGAGGAGGACTCTGGCTCAGATAGTGAGGAAGATGAAGATGTCGTCATGGCCGATGCTTCCACTGCATCTGCATTGGTCCCGACAAATGGTCCGTTTACATCCATCCCTCTTACCGCTTTCTCATGGTCTTCTATCTACATACAGGAAAGCGTAAAGCAGATGCCGAGACTGCTGCACCTGTAAAGAAGACAAAGCTCGCAAACGGTGACGCAGCCCCTCATGACAACGCCGATAACGATACGTCGTCCACGACAGTTTTCGTTGGTCGCCTCTCGTGGAATGTAGACAACGATTGGCTCAAATCCGAATTCGAGGAATGTGGTGAGGTTGTTACTGCGCGGGTGCAGATGGACCGCACCACTGGCAAGAGCCGTGGTTTCGCGTACGTCGAGTTTGCCGATCCTGCGTCGGTCGAAAAGGCACTCGCGCTTTCGGGTAAGGAGATCGACGGACGACCGATTAACGTGGACCGCAGCACAAATAACAAGTCTGGCGGAGGGGGCAATACCAATGATCAGCGTCGCGCCGCATTTGGTGACAAGACGAGCCCACCGAGCTCAACCCTCTTTGTGGGCAACCTGTCCTGGAGTGCGGACGAGAACTCGCTCTGGGATGTGTTTGCAGAGTACGGCGACGTGAAGAGCGTGCGCGTGCCGACGGACCGTGAAACTGGCAAGGTCAAAGGGTTTGCCTACGTCGAGTTCTCCGACATCGAAACTTCCAAGAAGGCATTTGAAGGTGCTCAGGGTATGGACCTTCAAGGCCGCAATCTGCGTTTGGACTATTCACAGCCGCGTGACGGGGGTGGTGGCGGTGACCGCGGTGGAGGCAGGGGCGGTCGCGGATTTGGTCGCGGATTCGGTGGTGGACGGGGCGGCTTTGACGGTGGACGTGGACGTGGTGGCTTTGATGGTGGACGTGGGCGCGGTGGCTTCGGTGGTGGACGTGGACGTGGTGGCTTCGACGGGGGCCGCGTGAGTATTTGGTCATACGGAATACCTTGCTTTGCTAACTATCTATCCAGGGTGGACGAGGTGGCCGGGGACAAGGTCGTGGTGGCGGTGCACGGACAGGCGGCATTGCGCAATTCGAGGGTAAAAAAGTCACATTCGATTGAGCAGAAGCAAGCAGTTGCCCCGGCTCTGCGAGATATTCTCCTGTTTCAGATGTACATGCACAGTCTCTCCTTTAGGTTCACGTTCATGCTTCATCTATGAGTCGTTTTAGCCTCCAGTGTTCCCTGACGATGTGAGCGTTAGACATGGGCGGGTCCGGTTTCTTCGGCCAGACGGACACAGTGATAAGACAAACAGCTTTATTATGTCAGTGATGTAGTGGTATACAAGGTCGAAGAGAGGTCAAAAGAACACGAAGTTATCATCTCATATATCTTAAGTTAAGATGTCATGCTTTTCTGAATGGCGCGTCGAACGGGATTGGCCTCTTGTGGCACGGCACCCGAACGTTCCAGTCGGTCAAATAATACAAACAACCTCTCCGCCTCGCGCTCGCGCTCCTCTTCTGTCATATCAATGTCAGGGCGTTCTTCTTGGATTGCACCAGTGATAGGATTAATTTGTGCGCCCGAGGCATCAGCTGAACCAGAAGCTCCGCTTGATGTTGGAGGGCCAGTGACAAGCCCTTTATTGAAGAGGAAGCCCGCGACATTACCATAGCCCACCTGCGAGATGAGTTGCATCGCTAAATTCCAACACGGCTCGTTAGTAACAACGGCGTCCATCAACCGTGTAACTTACCATCATGATTGCACAGCGCGAACAGGAATTCGCCCGAGATCGAATTCAAGCGCGTGTGATACACGCTCGTGAGGAGGCGTAAGAGTCTGCCGAGTGTGTCCGCTCGGCTCTCGAGTACCACCGTACGATCGAGATTTGAAGGGAGCAGCCATTCTCGCACACGGTCGCGCGCGCCCGTGTCCCCGGCGACTAGTTTGAGAAGGAGCATCACGAGAGGGGCGAGGAGCTCGTCCAGCGTGCTCTCGCTCTCCGCTTTTGCCGTCGCGCGCACTGAAGCGTCGTCTGGCTCGACTGTGCCTGGGAAGTAATGCGAGAGAGAGACCTCGAAAAGGCCGTATGTGTGTAAGAGGGTGTCGTGGTTTGGTGGTGTGGGTGATGGTGCTGGGGAGGAGGAGCGAGATAGGGACCGGCGGCCAGCGGAGAGCATGGATTTGGCACGGTCAAAGGCACCGTGATGGCGAGAAACTTCACGCGGATCCGGAGCTAGGCTGCCTCCGTTCGTGGAAACGGGTGAACCAGGTCCGGACGTCGGAGAGCCACGGGGAGAGCCACGGGGAGAGCCACGGTTGCTATGGAGGGCTGGTGGAAGCCATGTTGCTTGTAAACTTTTGATGTAGGGGATTGCAAGAAGCGCATGGATGACGTGGTTGAGAGGCGGTGCGAGAGGTGCGGGTGAGCCGGCTGAGAGCGAGTTGAAAATACGAAGAAGCGGGGGAAGAAGGCTGCGGCGGCAAAGATATTAGCCACGAAGCCGGGGGGTAAGTCGCGACATGACACGAACGGTTGGAGCCGATCAGACCAATTTTCGCCCATGACTCTGACACCGCCATCGCCACTGCCAATCTCGACAACTCTCTCGCAGTCGACGAGCTGAGAGGCATAAGTGAAAGAAATATCGAAGAGTCGTAAAAGTGTACCTTCGGGTAGTGCGTGAGGACGTTGAAGGTGAATTTTAGAAGATCTACCACTGCTTCGCGTGCCATTCTGGTCCCGTTTAGGAGCTCGGGAGTGAGCGAATCGAGACGGAGGCTAATAATATCAACAAGAAAGAGCGCGCGTCCCGAGGGTTTCCGCTCAACAATGGAGACGATGAACGATTCCGCAGTCGTAAGAGACGCCGAGGCGAGAAAGAGGATGCGCGATGCAATGAAAATGACATCTGGTGACGAAGATTTCTGAGGAGTGGTGGTGAACAAGGACTGCTGGCCAGATGCTATAAATAACTAACCTCTAGGAGGTAAACGGCGTATTCCCCTCCATTCACGGCATCGCTGGTGAGCGTAGTCCGCGCACTTTCGATGAGGAGAAGAGTGTTAGCGATGCAGCGAAGCGCCTCTAATGACGCATCTAAGTTGCTGCTGCTGAAGTTCTTTGACACTGTAAGGAGAATAGACAAGTTGCTAGCCGACGCTATGACGGACGAGCCCGATGGATGGCGGCCAAGTGCTTTGAGCGCGGAGAGGGCGAGGTGGGCATCTAAGAAACAGCGCTCTGTTGAAGTGATGTGCGGAAGGGTGAGCATGGATATGTACCAGTGTGGTGGAGCCGGCCGCTCGTGCTGCCCGGTTTACAGGACTCGATATCTGATACAAGAGCGGCGACGAGAGCCTCGCGACTGGATTCGTCGACAACGGGTGCTGCATCAAGGTGAGCGTGGTCAGCGTCGAGACAAGAGGTTTGAGTAACGCCGCACCAGTGATGAGCGCATTGAGCACCTTGGCGACATCAGACCTCGAGGAGGAGGGGGAGAGGGCGTTGTAGGACGCGAGGAGATCAGCCATGAGAGCCGTCTCAAAGTGAAAGATGCAATTAAATAGGGAGACTGATGTGAAACAAGAGCAGAGAACAACAACGGATCAATCTCCCGGCCCGGAATCCCGAGATACAACAAGGTACAAATTTCACTGGCGCACAGGCTAAACTACGCTCCACACTGGTCACGGTCGATGTTCTCCATTGATCAGGGTTGCTAGTGGCGGCTCTGCATTAGCCGTGTTTGTACTCGGTAGCACCTCCGCAAGATCGGGAAACGTTTGCACTAGCGCCTCGTCCAGCAGCTCTCTGTAGCTCTACAGCGTCGCGTTAGGAACGTGCGAGAGCGCGCTGGCGTAGCACACACCTCAATTGCTTTGATTTTACCATTCATAAACTGATTCTCGGTAGCCGCCCTTTCCAACCGATCCTTCGTCAAGTGCATTGGATTTCGCCCATTGTCAATGTCGGTCAGTATCTGCATCGGAACGCGTGTCGGATGAGATTGTGACTCCATCATAGCCGCCATGTTATCAAGCCCTGCTAAGTAGCCCACCACTTCGTTTCTGCTCGGCGCCCTGAGGACGGGGAGAAGTTGACAGTGAAGATTAGGACGTACACTCGAAGTCCGACCTGCTTGCCTGTCCCTGGGTCCTTCGTCGAGTCGTTCACAACCGTTGTGCCGAGGTTGTACAACGCGTTGGCGAGCCCCATCAAATCTTGCTCAAGATCTCCCTGAATTCCCGTCGGCGGTATGGATTGCGCGGAACGCGGAGAGTCAGGTGCAGGTGGGGGAACAAGAATGGGGGCAAGCGGTGGACGCGGTGACATGTTGTCAGTGAAGGATATGCTTCAAGATATGTATTCAACAGCTAGGCGGTCACGGTGGTGCTATTGTAGCTTGCTTACCTCAGACTGAGACCGCGGGATCAATCTTCTTCTGTCAAGTGCCTGAATTCTCCTGCGTGACTGCCATTCATTCATCCTACAGTACAGTCACAATGCGATAACCCGACATCCATATTGTTATCGTTACGCCCTAAACTCACATCGGGGCGATATTTGCCTATGGCAGAATTCTGGCTCCGAGCTCGCAATCGCTTGCAAAGGTGTGCGTGATCCCAATCAGGCTGGTCGTTATGGTTGCGCAGACGTCTTGGTCTCGGACGTCTCGGTCATGTCGAACGTTGCGCGGTCATGTCGGGTTCCATGATCCTGGCTGTCTCATGATCTTCCTTTGCGATCATATGCCACGACTATCAACTTCTTGTGTGCCCTGTTTCCCATTTTCTCGGACACAAACAGTTCGAGCGCTTGCCATCATCGAGCTGGTGTATCGTGTTTGTGTTCTACTGGCTTGGTAAACGTCCAATTTGGACCTGCACTACACTGCTTAGTTGCGCTCTCCCGTGCTGCGTTTCATGCTCTGCCAACTTCAAGTTGCCAGTGGGACTTTCCTACACTACATTTCCAATGGGCTTTCGACCTCAATCAGTGTCCACTCTAGTGAGAGCATCCTGAATCGCAATTTTTGCTTATGTTTGTATATACATATAATAGATTCCCTTTATTTATAGATTTGCAAAGAACTTCCCTGGCCCTCAGGCCTCAGATCTCAGTCGGGTTCAGTGCAGCCCTTCATCTGTATTCCTGAACATGCTGCACTCGTGTGCAACCTTAGTAACTCAGGTGGAACACATTTTGGATAAAGGTAATCAAACTCATCAAGTTTTACATTGTGCAGGCAGAGGCATTGGTAATTGAAAGCAGATCTCGAGCATCTCAACTTTCATGTTACGTTCCCACTGAACGTTGATCCGACTTGGATCCGATGGGTCTTCCTTGCTTCAACTCTGAGTAAAGCGCACGGCTTCTGAACTCAGGAACGATTTGAATGACTTGTAAAGGGCGAATAACCAATAAGGCCCCCTTATACCGCCTAGCTTGAGGTTCGTTTCAAGGTGGCAATGCCTAACACTTAAGTTGGCAACAAGATAGTCACAAAGAATGATGACTCTGCTATAAGACTGTCTGAATTTCCTGTGAGTAATACAGGTGGGTTCCAAGACAACTAAGCTAGCGAACCATAGCGCAACTTGTATAGTATTTATAGTAAATGTCCATCAAGATATGAAGCCGACACATATAGTATGAGTAAGATCACAAAGGATGACTCACACATCAATAAGCGAATGTCTAATCACATCAGTAAGCGAATGAGTAAGTGAATGTCTAAGCATCACCAAGCATAAATGATACCAATAGTAAGCCAATAATAATGCATCTGTAAGCAATGGCTCCGGCGCTAACACAGGCGCTCCTTGGACTAATCCATCAATAACACTTTCCTGAAAGGGGATCAAACCCGGCCCGCTGGAGTGCGTCTCAACGGCAGCCACGGCCCGCTGATATCGGCAGCGTCAGGTCGCTGGTCTTACACCACACAATCACTGTTTGTCGTCGTTGGTTGTCTTTAGGACACAACTGTCTTCCGCCAATTCCATGGCTTCTTCCAACGTCCCTTGAGTTATTAGTTAGGCCAGATACGTACTGTGACCTGGGACAATTCCATCCTTGCGCGCCCCCCTGACTTATTGCTTAGGTCAGATCCCATGACCTGGGGGTTTCCTCACATGACCATGTCACGTGACCCTTATTCGTCCTGTAGTAGCCGTCCTGCCAGTATCTGGGGTACTTCCGCGAGTTATTAAGTTACTCACGAACTGGCGGACCTTGTACGCCTCGTCATAAGCGAGGTAGCTGTCGTCTTCTGCCGCTACAAGTGCTCGTACGGCCTCTTCTTCTTCAATGTCTTCTTCATCACGTGCCTCCCAGGTATGCGCCTCTGGGTAATCATAGCAGCTCTTCCAATGTTCATGCAGGCACTTGCGTTGTTTCTGTGCTTTGGTGGCTTGAGCAGGGTCTGAGCGTAACATTTCACATTCCTGAGCATGCCATAACTGTGTGCAGCTGTAGTCGCTTGAGGGTAATGTGTCCCTGAACACAGTGGATGCCTGGATGAAGTTTTATGATGTGCAGAGGTCTGTGCAACTAGTTATCACATTACAACTCCTTGGACTCAACATTTAATCTAGGTAATGTTACAACTTTTTTGCTCAATTCTAGCTGTTCCTGACAACAAATACATTGTACCCTATAGACACTTCTCCATCCAGTGGAACAGCTGTATCTAGCTTCCAGGGAGGCAGTGCAGACAGTTTAGATACTGCCTGTGAACAGGAAGGCAAGTTTGTATAATGGTGACTGAATCTCCTCAATGATAAGTCTGGGAATGAATATTCAGGTATGTCATCTTCTAAACCAAAGCTGGAAATGTTCTGCTTAAAGGTTGAAGCAATCATAACATTTTGTTCTTTGGGACCCTGAGTAACTATAAGGCCACTGATAGACTCAGTCAAGCTAGCCAAAGTGAATAGATAAGTTAAGTTAGATTAGACACAAAATAACACATTTCATACCAATTAAGCCCTGTATCAAGGGGAAACCTGATTACTTTTGCATGAGAAACCAGCTTGTAGCTGGGAAACTTGGAATTCAGTGGCAACAGTGGGAGGAGTTGTGGTTGATGTGAAAGAAGTGATGCTTGTGGCTTAAAGAATGGGCCTTGAGGATTAGCATACAGCAATATCTGATGATGCTCTAAAAAGTGAACAGTGAGGTTTTGTGGGTTACAGTGGCATAAAGACATCCTATAGATATATATTAGATGAAGAAATCAACTGAGATGGAAGGCACCTCCCAAGTGCAGGACAAGGAAGGGATAAAAAGATGTTGTCTCCTTTAGTGTGCTTCTGCAGTGTGGCAAGTGAGTTGTGCTCATGACACTTTCCCTAAAGAAAATAAAAACACAAAGGTCAGCCCCATGAGCTAAGATACAAACCTTGGGGTTATTGCTATCTTGCCGGTGTAGCTGTACATGCTAAATCAGGGTTATCAATGTGAGAAATAAATAACTCAGCAAATCTGCAGTAAATGAAAAGACCTTTTGAAAAGTGTGGAGGCTATTCACAGTGGCAGTACAGCCATCCCAGTTGCAGGCAATAGGTTGTAGGACCAGCTTTGCAATGTCAAGAGGAGAATTGCTCTGCATTTATTCTGGTTCAAGAGAAAGCGCACAGAGTGGTTTCGGGATGAGAAATTCTGAGCAAATACAGGTCAATACAGTTCCCCATACGTCCACATCACGCGTGTCCACATCATCCGAATTTAAAGCCACCTCACCAGCTCTGTCAGTTTTTCCTTCATGCGCCTCTGGTTGCTCTCGCTCTCTTTATCCCCATTATTTATTTCTGCTCTTGGGAGTCCTCAAACCCGCGGGGTTCACCCGTCCTTACTTTCGAAATACAGGCCCGAAGGCTCCTCGTGGACCTGCTTGGATGGCTCGAAGACTATTTCGTGGGCAGCGGTGAATGATGACTACTGTGACTGTCCAGACGGCAGCGACGAGCCAGGTGCATATACCCCTATTGCGATTTCCCGGGAACTCACGCGGTTAGCCAGGAACGAGTGCGTGTCCGCATAACACATTCTACTGCACGAACGACGGTCATATCGGCGCAAGTATCCCAAGTTCGCGTGTGAACGATGGATTATGCGGTTAGCTGGATTCTTTTTGTCGCTTTCCGTCCTTGACTCGTCTATAGAGCCTACCTGTTGCGACGGGTCCGATGAACCCGCTGGCGTGTGTGAGAACACGTGTGCAGCAGTCGGTAAAGAGTACCGCAAACAGCAAGACGCCGCACGAAAACAGCGGAAGACTGTGCGCGTTCTTGTAGCTCTCGTCCACCTCAATTTCTGATTCCTTCACCAGGGCTCTAAAATTCGTTCGACATACATCGCCTTTGCCCAAAAAGAGAAAACGCGACTAGAGGCCGAGATCAAGGACTCTGGGAAAGAGGTTACTCTACAGGAGAAAGAGGTTGCTCGTCTCAAAGGTGCTCTCATCGCGTCCCGTTATGTCATCCACTCACCCGTCATAGACCTTGTAGAACGAACGGAGGCGCTTTCTGCGGAGGTTCTTGACCACAAGACGAAGTCACGTACGTTCTGCCGTCGCATATATTTGCGACCACTAGTAACCAATGCACCAGCGTTATATGCCTCGCTTATTACACACCACAATGCGCTCAAATCCCTTCAGCGGGTGTACCGAAAGCATCTCGAGCGTGAAAAGCAACTAGGCGACATTCTCGACAGTCTTCGCAGAGGCTACAACCCGAACTACCAGGACATGGCCGTGCTTGAGGCGGTGCGTGGTTGGGAGCAGCTCGCCAACCTGCAACCTCTTGGGGAGGCCGAACGCGAAGAGGGCAGCGACGGGGATGAGGATGAGGAAGACAAGACCCTCATCGAGGAGAACGAGGAAGAGCTCGAGGAAGGCGAATGGACTTCGCTTCGGCTCGAAAATGAGCTTGATGGACTCCTCGGCGTCGATCATATCTCGCTTCTGATGGAACATGACGCGCACGTTGATGACATCTCGCCGATGGCTTCTCGTGAGTCCTTCATGGATATGGCCTACGGCAAACGAACAACTTATCCCTCCTTTAGAACATGATGTCAAGGCATACATCCCCGATTTCCTGATCCCTCAGTACGAAGCTCTTCGTGATACGTTGGTATCATGGCTGCAAACCCTCGGGGTCGTGAAAGGTTCTTCCAATGCCGCATCCGGTCAGCCTATACATGGTTGGTTTTTGTATGTACTGAAACTGGTCACGAACAGATGTTACCAAAGCACGGGAAAGACTCATCGAGGCGGAGCGTAATCTCAATTCCGCGAAGGAGCAATTGGAGACAGCTAGTACGGACTTGAATAACCTTTTTGACCCGGCGGGGTACGGCGCAGAAGGTGAATGGAAGAAACTGCATAACACTTGCCTGTCCAAGGAGAGCGGAGAGTGAGTTCATTTTGACGGAAGACGTGTTCCCAATCTCATGGAGTTTCTAGCTACGTTTACGAAGTGTGCCTATTTGAAGAGGCAAAACAGAAGCCAATCCACGGTGGCTCAACGTTCAGTCTCGGGTACAGTCTCTCAGATCGAACGTACTGGACGCCATACTGATCACACGTTCTCGTTTGATTAGGAGATTTCATTCGTGGCATCCTTCCCTCGATGTTCCGGAGGGTTCAGCCGAATACTACTCCAAACAGGTGTACAACCAGGGCACGAGATGCTGGAATGGTCCGCCGCGCAGTGTGAAGGTATTGCGGCTCTACCCATTTCGAAGTATTGGCGCTTACAATAATTCACAGCTTGACCTGACTTGTGGGACGGAAAATGACTTGCTGACAGTGATCGAGCTGGAGAAGTGCGAATACTTATTCACGGGGACAACACCGGCGTTGTGTTTGCCTCTGGAGGAAGATAGAGAATCAGTGAAGGACGAGCTTTGATGTTGTATCAGGTCGCAATCTGGTTTCTATCTCCATTCATTTCGGTGAGCGTTTGAGAGTGTGCATTGTGAGCGGATTACACCGCGCCCACCAAGCTGAAGCAGGTTTATCCACCTCTTACCACGAAAATGTGGGCATTTACTCGACACTGTCATAGTCAATCGTATGATACACCCAATTTTTAGAAGCGTGTTGCCACCATATACAATGCTACAAAATTTATCGAAATGCTCAATCTATCTTCGCCCCAAAGGTGGCACACCTGCCGCTCGAATTGGTCTATCTTGGCCCGCAGAGTATGGGCTGGTCTTGGCCCCCAGTTATCCAGAAACGCTCTTCATCGCCACGAAGCTCACCACGATGTTATCGAGTAGGCGGTGTTCACGAGCCAGGTCGTTTTGTATTTCCTTAATGACGGGGTCCCCACCCAGTTTGTTGTACTGTAAGCCCGTTACGTGAGGCCAACACAGTCTTGAAGTGCAGATGGATCCACCTACTTTTTTTACCGCAACCCAATCCGTCAACTCTGCAAGTGCCGCCATGGGTACCAGTGTACCCTGAACGACAGCACTCATCCTACCCCTCACCTCCAATGAGGCGAGAGGGTCGATGCGAACAACAAGGAGAGCGGTGCTATCGTCAGTGACACCATAGCGCCGTAACGCCTCAGTAATCTATGGGGAAGAATAAACCAAAGGTAAGAACATATCATTTCTCTAGGTAGCTTACGTTGTTACTTGGATTCAACGCCCATATGACCTCTGAGTGTACTGTCTTAGTCCTAAGCGTGTTTTGTGCTGCGGCCAGAAGAGCTTGGGTGATGGCCGTTTGGATGTGTAGGACACTCGTCACCTGTGTGCAGCCGTTTCGTAAACAAGCGTATAGGCGTCGCATATTCCACGCACCAGCCGGGCATCGACGAAAGCAAAATTGACCGCTTCACGTTCGGCATCTCCCTCATCGCCTTCTAGTGTGCTTGCGCGCACGATGCGTGCTCTCAGCTCCGCCGCGTTTGCGACACCGTTGAAAAGCGCAACGTGGGCTATCGACGAGAAATGTGGATAAGCGAAGCTTTCCATTTGATGAATATTCCCACGCTGTCTGTTTTCCACTCTACTATTTCGTTGTCCCCTGATGCGACTGCTTTCCCTATCATTTCTCGTCGCCTCTCTTGTATTCGCCCTCCCTGTGCAGAGCACAGAACAAAAATCATTGTCAGCCGCCACTTTTGGCGAGACCGTTGCGTCGGGTTACTGGTGAGCCACTTGATGCACACTACCTAATATCTGGGCTAAGGCTAGCGACCTCAGGTTCGTTGAACACTTCTCTCCTTATTGCCCCCACTGTCGGGAATTCGCGTCAACCTGGGACACGCTTGTCGAAGATTATGAAAGAACACCCATTAACTTTGCGCAAGTAGACTGTATCGTCAATGGTGGCAAGTCCAATCCCGTATCAAGTGTTTTAACCTTGGTCTGAAGTACACACAGATTTATGTACGGAACATGGCGTCAAAGGATACCCACAAATGAATCTATACCACGATGGTGTATTCCAAGCCCAGTTCAAGGGCGCGCGCGTTTATGAGCGTCTTGTAGAGTTTCTCGCAAAGCACGCGGGGGTGTCTGGGCCCACCTTTGCTGTGCCGCCTCCAGAACTGCCGGAACAAGAACTGCAATTACCCCCCGTTGACCTGAACCCTCTTGGTGAAGTACTCGCTCTTACTCCCGAAACATTCCCGAACGTGATTGCGGACGGTGATGTCTTTGTGAAGTTCTTCGCGCCGTGGTAAGCCATCACCCCACGGAAGTTTCGTTATTAGGTGTTGACGAAACTGCGCATTTGTGTAGGTGTGGACATTGCAAAAAGTTAGCGCCAACTTGGATCAAACTCGCCAAGGAGCTTCAGCATACTGCTTCTGTCGCGGAGGTGAACTGCGAGGAACATAAATCACTATGTTCTACGGAAGGAGTGACAGGCTATCCGATGCTATTCTTTTACCCTTCATCTGGAAAGAAGACGGAGTACACTGGTAATCGTAGGCTCGAAGCGATGAAGGCTTGGGTTGAGAGAGCAATGAAGCCGTGAGTCCCGAAGTGCCGTAGTGACACGTTCACAGCGCTAATCAACCCTAGACTCTTCCTGGACTTGCGGTATGCGGATTTGGCACAAGTTGTGAACGATAACTCGGCACTGTACCTTGCTTTGCATCCTCTCGGCGTATCATTACCCGTAGGTGAATGCACAAGTTTGGCGCTACTGCTTGCTAACGGTTAGACAGGCCAGTCTTTCGCACGCTGCACGCCCATTAATGGGGTCACCTTCCATCTACATTTCCAGCGACAGGGAACTCTACGATCGCTTTTCCATCCCGAAACTTCAGGACTTTGCCCTGATTGCGCTGAAAGATGGTGACACGAGCGCCGCGGCTCAGCTCCTGTTCAGCTCGCAGACGAGTGCCCAAGAGTTCGACAACTGGTTACAAGCCAACCGCTGGCCCTCGGCTCTGGAGCTCGGGGAAGGATCCTTCCAGGAAGTGATGAACGCAGAGAGCAAGCCACTCGTTGTGCTAGTTTCTTTCACCGACTCTGGCGCAGAGCGTGATAGTATCATTGCGTCAGTCCGGAAACTCGCTATCCAATGGCGCAAGACGGGCGCTGTCAATCATGCACCGGATTATGGAGCGCGGCAAGTCCTGTTTACCTGGATGGATCAGGGCCGATGGGCAAAGTGGCTCAAGAGCATGTATGGGATAAATGGACCGGCTCAGGTTATTATCACGGATCACTCGGTAGGTGTGACCCTTGGGTGCCATTTGGTGCTGTTTTACTGATCACCGTGTTGCAGAGGTTGGCCTACTATGACCAAACCAGGGCTGGCAATCGATTGACGCTTGATGAAACAAGTATATTGCCGGCGTTGGGCGATGCGATGCGAGGCGCGTTGAGCGTGCGACACTCGGAGAATATCGTTGAGCGCCTTGCCCGAGTACGTTATCTCCAGCTCCATTGCGCGATACAGAGTTTTCACACGTGTTCAGTACATCAACAAGAAGTTCATCGCCATCGAGGGTTTGGTGAGCGAGCACCCATGGGTCACAGTGGCCTTCTTCGTACTGGGTGTATCTACCGTTTTCTATGTGATTAAGCGACTTTTCCTGGATGAGGATGATTACCCGAGGGGCAGGAGGGATGCTCGATTAGACTGAGGGTAGATATATATTTAATTATTTATATATTCTAATGGGGAAATGGAAATTTTCGGGAACGTAACTGTTACGGAAGGAGAATTGGTTGACGCGTCCGAACGGCAACTCTGCTTTGCTCTTTCCCCCGTCTTTATCATCTCCCCCTTCCATTCGGGCGGGCCCACGAAAACATGCTACCCCAGGTAGCTAACCACATCTTCCACCACACTACCCGTGCCGTCGCTGCGGCACAGAACCAGGCAGGACACACTCTCCGCAATGTCCTCGGTCTTCAGTCTGGCACTACTCCATCCTCAACGACTGGTATAGCCTCTTGGAATAACAACACTGGCTCTTCCAGCTGGGGTCATGGAAATGCCGGAGCAGGCGGAGGTGCAAAGTTCCAAACCGGTAGCAGGTTTTACTCTGGTTATGCGGTGAGCTGTCTTCCCCCAGCGCTTCCAGGTTTGGCTCCTAATCCGGACGCCCCACGGGACAGAGCCGTGCTGTGGTCCAGGCAAACACCTCATCCACGGATGCTGGCATCACCTACCCAGATGACGGTGACGAGTCACGACAAACCATTCCCCAAACAGCTGTCAAGTCTACCCGCGTCGCGCGAAAACCCCGCAGTCGTAGCCAAAGTTTCTCTCTTGGGTCAGATGCCGTCGCGGCTGCGGAACGCGCGAGAAGTTTGGGTGTTTTGCAAGCTGTTCAACAACATGCACGTCTTCTTCATGCATTCGCTGGACCTGTGCGCCCCCAACAGGTTCTGGAGGACGATGAACTGGCATCCCGTCCACCCACTCCTCGTCTCGTCCGCCGTAACTCCACCGCGTCTACCACCTCCTATGCTGGTATTTCTGACGACATTCCCTCACCCTCTCATCCCGTGACGCCTGTCGACCCTACAGACCCATCCCAACCTCAGACTGTTCTCTCTCCGGAACTTCGTCCAAAGTCCCCTCGTCCTTCCACTCCCGGATCCACATCGTCTACCTATGATCCCTTCGAAGTACGTGCAAGGCTCCTGGAACTACGACAACCCGGTTATGAATCCACGGTCGAATCATGGAATGACATCCTTTCCAAGCTTTCTGCTCTCCGCAAGCACAACGAACAACCCACAGAGATTCTGCAAGCTTACAATGATATGGTTACGCGTTCGATTCTACCAAACACTCAGACTTATGTGATACTCATCGGCGTGCTTACTGCGCGTGATGATGAGGTCTACCGACTTGTTGAAGCCATTTCCAAGCGCGTCGAGAAGCGCCATACATTAGGCCTTGGCGATCACGAAGCGAACTTTGTCGCCCAGAGACGTATCGAAGCTCTCCGTGGAGAACAGAACTTCCCTTCGGCATTGCGACTTTTCACTGCATCCCTAGCCGATCACACAACTGCGCTCCCCATCACAATCTACACAGCTCTTCTCGCTTCCTGTGCACGTCATCAAAATGTTAAAGAAGCCATTCGCGTGTTTACCCATTTGGAGAGGCGTGGTCATCCCCAACCCAATGCCTCGGTATATGCCCATCTTCTCCACGTGTACGCGTCGGTCGACGATCTGGAAGGTGCACGTGTCGTCTTCAATGAATTCCGCAAAGTTTGTACTCAAGGCAAGGTTCAATGGGCCCAAACGAATCTCGAGTCAGCACGCGTAGGGCATTTACTTGTTTGGAACGGCATGATCGATGCATACCTACGAGCGTCCAATCCTGTTGCTGCTTTGGATCTTCTTGGAGAGATGCTAGACACGACAGCCGGCACCGATTTCGGTCCAAAAGACGTTCCGGCACCCGCTTTAGCTACCTACAACACCATCGTTCGCGGTTTTTGCGCGATGGGTGACCATACGAGTGCCGTTTCGTGGTTTGAGCGGTTACTTGACCAAGGCAAGCCTATCAAAGGTGAATGGACCCCGACACTGGAGCCACCCCAGCCGGACGCAGGATTCTGGCGGGACATCCTCAATCGACTATCCGACCTGGATCGCGTTGACGACATTAATCGGTTGTATGCGCGCTACCCTGCCCACCGTTCGGGTCGTCCTGACCAGATACCAAATTCCATTCGCCGCATCGCTTATGTTGCAAATATACGATACTTGCAGACAAACAAGGTCGGGTCAGAACAAGCTGTCGCCCTTCTTGACCAAGCCCTCTCCCACCTTGGTTCCCGTGAAAATTGGGGCTTTGTTCTTACGGACGTTCATGGCAATGAAGCTACCCGGGAGTTGATTGGGCTGAACGCGAAGTATGGTCGGGTAGATACGGCTGTCGATCTCATCGAACAGCTTGCCGCGTTTCGGGCAGACGGTGCTTCCTGGCCCGCACGTGGACCTTATCAAGCGTTAAGCGACGAGAGTCCAATGTTCATCCGATCAGTCTCCGAACTAGTGCTCTTTGACGGGGATTTTCTTCGCCCTGTTTCCCTTCCCCTTGTGTTACGCATAGTGAAGGTGTGGGTCGCACGGGGGATTCATATCACCGAACAACTTGCCGAGGCACTTCTCGGTGCCTACACACTTGCCCGTGAGCGCCAGGATCTACTAACGGCACTTACCACTCAGGATTGGGAAGCGTTGGCGTTCTCTGTCGGCAACTATGGAGGTCCCAAGACCGCGGATGGTGGCGTTTCCCAAGCTCTTTCGCTGCTTACGGATATGGCGCGCTTTAGCGTAAATCCTGGTCAAATCTCGAAGGGTGTGACGGAAAACTTACTTCGTCCCGTTGTCGACCAGAAGGGTATGGAGGAAACGATGGCACTCATGGAAAACCTTGGCCCAGACTTCTCTGCTCTACTTGCAAGTCCCAAGACTCTCACTTACGTTCAACCGACGGCCCTTCCTTCACCGCACCCTATCCCCAATGCTACCCCACTCGACGTCGGAGCGATGAGGATTGACGACAACCAGAGTCGTTATGTTGACGAATTGAACATGCACCAGGGAAAGCACGACACTGCCATCACTGCATTCCGGAGATTCGAGACCGGGGCGGCGATGGGGATGTTCCCTAGCCCGGAGGTTATTGGTCGACTTATCGAAGGTCTCGGACGTGCTGGTGAGATGGGTAAGGTCGACCATCTCTACGGTGTCGCACAGAACATCCTCTCGCTCCTGCACGAGGATAAGTCAGTGATGCTGGACGGCTGGGCGGCAATCGAAAACTCTATGATCATCGCGAAGGGTCATGCTGGTGTTGGTCCCTTGGCGGACGCCCATCGCCTGCGCTTACTTGAGCAGGGGATGACGCCGACCGCAGACGCATACGGCGCGTTAATTCAATGCATTAAAGATACGACAGACGACACGGCGCGTGCCCTCGAGTATTTCCATGAGTCACAGACGCGCGGAGTAGTGCCCAACATCTTCCTCTATAATACGACGATCTCAAAGCTTGCAAAAGCACGCAAGGCAGATTACGCTCTGGAACTCTTCCAGAACATGAAGAAGTCGGGCATCACACCGTCGTCGATTACATATGGCGCAGTCATTGCCGCCTGCTGCCGTGTCGGCGACAGCACGTCGGCGGAAACGTTATTCGAGGAAATGACCAGCCAGCGCAATTTCCGTCCCCGTGTCCCCCGTATAACACCATGATGCAGTTCTACGTGCAGACCAAACCAAATCGCGAACGATTCTTGCACTATTACAATCGCATGCTTAGTGCGGGTATCAAACTGACCGCACATTCATACAAGGCAAGTTTACCCTTCGCTCGAATATAAAGATACTGAATGTTACCTCCAGCTCCTCCTCGATTGTTATGGCACAATTGCACCCGTCGATATCAAAGCCATGGAAAAGACGTTTTCTCAGCTCGTCAAGGATAGGACCGTCCCCGTACAGGGCTCGCACTGGGCAGCACTCATCAATGCCCACGGTTGCGTTGGCAGGGACCTTGACAATGCGATCGCTGTGTTTAATTCGATAGAAAAGCATCCGAGTACTGTGGCAAGAAAACTGCATCTTCCAGACGCTGTTTCCTTCGAAGCCCTCTTCAACGTTCTCGTGACTCTGCGCCGTACAGATCTCGTACCCGAGTATCTCGAACGTCTCCGTCGTTCCGGCGTGCACATGACGGCCTACATTGCGAATCTGCTCATTCGAGGCTATGCCGCGGCAGGAGATATCAAGCAGGCGCGTTTGGTGTTCGAGTCATTGGCAGACCCTCCAGTCGGCGTTGCTGCACCGAATAATCACACTCCGCACGATGTCGCTGCGCCCCCGCGCGTTTCACCCAACGAGCTCGTATATCGCGAGGTGAGGATGGTATTATCATGACCCGGGCCCGTGCTAATCAACCTCGTCAGCCATCTACGTGGGAGGCTATGGTTCGCGCGGAACTAGGCAATAGCAATCGTGATCACGCGATCGCCCTCATCAAACGTGTGCAAGAACGGTATGTGTTCCCCCATAGTTCTGGCTAATACATACTAATCAAACGCTAGACAATACCCCGAGTCCATCGTCAACCGCATATCTGGGATAATGCTCGATGACGCCGTGTCACCGTGGCCATCGGCACCCTCATCGGAAGATGCGGTCATATCATCAAGGTCCCATAGCCCATGAAAGCGCTCTCTTCTTGGATTATTCGCAGCACCTTGAACTCGCGAGTATTGACGTCGTGTTATGGTACATCTGACTCTGCTAATGATATATCTCGTTCGCCCTTCACGTAGGACACTCAAAATGTAAACTAGATTCTCACTGCGTGTATCACTTAGTAGATTACATACTCGTTCATGAACCTGACACGAGCTACTCGCATATACTGACATGGATTCGGTAAATAAAAGTTATTTGCTAGTTTTGTTCTCGTATGTGCCTTCACTCCGAAGATCGATTGCGTACAAGCCGCCACTTCATCTCAACAATAGTCTCCCAAGAAAATGACTCTTCCTCTTCCTCGGCTTTCACATCACCGCCGCCAAATGAGACAATACCCAATCCAGGTCGACGAAGTCTCACAACGACCGCGCTGTGTTCGTCACTCGAAACGACGCGGGAAAGAAATAACATTGTCTCGGGGGTAAGCGTTGCAGGGTTGATGCCAAGTTCCTAAGCTACTCAGAGAGCTGTCCTCCAAAGCAAGTAGAGTTATAACGTACCTGCCACCCCACGACGGAGCCGATGGGAAATGCGGTTATGTTTCCGATCGTTGGCGCGGTCGCCCACGCCATCTCTAGCGCAGCGTATTCCAGGTCTGAGGCTGATGGCGTGCCCTCCTCAGTCATCTCGCCGTAGTCGAGTTTGACATCGGCTTGCTCCTCTGCGTATCCGTACGCATCCCTCTGGATTTTCTTCTGCTTCCGATCCCATTGTTGCTCGTTATCCCTTGGCCACATGCCCGCTTCGACGTCAACGCTCGTTACGAACAGCCTAGGAGGTAGCTGGTCCCTCTCGCTAGGAGGTATCAGCCTCTGCGGTTGGCTCAGAGGGACGCCGTCGTCGACATCCTGGAAGTTGATGTGGGAAGGCGCGCCGGAAGTGTTTTTGAACCCCCGTCGCTTATTTTTATTCTTCAGAGACATCATCATCGGTTCCAAAGTGTGTACATGCGGTTTTGCGGGGCCAAGGGGTATTGCATTTGCGCCGCTACTCCCTGGAACTGGAGGAGCGGCCTTGGTCGCGCGCTCGAAGGTACGCTTTTTTCGACGGCGTTCATTGCGTGCATGCGTTTCTGCTTTCCCAAGTCCGGGCGGGACTGGTGCAGCCCTGTAGCAACGAATCCAGTTGACGACTGGTCCTCCAACAGCGAAACACAGGGGCTACGTACGTTGGCCGGGGTGGTGGCTTCTTCTCGTGTTTGTGAGAGGCTGTTTGTTGGCGCACAGCGAGGGGCTCGTCATCAGAGGAGGACGAGGGACTGCTTGAATCAGAGTCCGAGTCTGAGGTAGATTCTGAGCCGGAAGACGAGCCATCGGAAGAAGTGTTCGAACTGGGGCTTGAGGAACACGAAGAAGACGAGTCGCTAGACTCTATCCTTACGTGGGGAGAGATACCATTTCCACTGGGGCCATTGCGACTGTGTGCACCAAGTGACTGTCTGTGTCTCTTCTTAGGGGAATCGTCTGCCACCTCCGCCTTTCGCTTTGTAGGGTGCGTGCGACGACGCAAGCTTCGCCCACGTAATAAGTGACCATAAAAACCATTGCTCGTACCACGTACCAAACAAGATCGCCATCACGAAGAATGTGAACTGCAGTGTTGTCGAGAAGCTCAAAGTCATCGAGCAGAAGCACCAGTTCGATCACCTGGACACGGGCCTCGCGGAGAGCGGAAATAGAGGTGCAAAAGCTCGCTTTTAGGGCCGCTACTGTGTTTTGTTGTTCGACATTGAACCAAGACTTGACCTGGGGCAAGCCAGACTGAGACTCTGCAAGGACGCGGATTCGCATAGGAGTGATTGATGACATAATCGTGTGCCAGCAGTGTCCTCGTTCCGCCACGACGCCTTAAATCGTATCAACCTCACACACCCGCCTTCAAGAGCATCGCGCTTGTCCCCTCCTTCCACTCCAAACCGCCGAAATCTGGCGGGCAAGCTGTCTCCATAGCATAATTCACCTGCTTGCAATACTTCCCCCGTTGTACCATGGCCAGCTACACTTATGACGAGACGGGCAACATGGCCCTCTTCTTTATAATTACAGTTCTTTTTATGATTCTTGTTCCAGTCACTCTCTCCCAGATATCCTCATCCCATGGTACGTGCGGTGCACCCTGCATTTCTCTGCGCCATCCACTGACGCGTGGCCCTATTTTCAGGAAGTGAGATACCCTCAGCTGCGTGCGAGTGCTCTGCGTGTGTCGATAAGCGGGCTCGCATCCGAAAGCGTGAGAAGGGCTCTATCCTTCATCCTAATATCAGCAAAAAGTGCGTCCCAACCTCTGCGCGCCGCTTGCCACGACTGACACCTTGTGTAGAAGTCTTTTCATCATCTTGGGATGGGCTGCATTTGGTCTCTTGTCATACAAGGTCGCTACTACAACAATAGACATTAAAGTTTATGATCCCTTCGAGATTCTGGGAATTAAGTCGGTGAGTAACGACCCTTCAGCACTGTTTTCTCCACGCAAACGGCTTTTGATCCCAAACATAAAATTTGGGCTGGTTGATCCGTTCTGTTACATCATGCTTACGTCTCCGCAGGGTACTTCAGAGAAGGACATCAAGTCCCACTACAAGAAACTCTCCAAATTATTGTGAGCGCCAAGCTACTTTTTTTTCACTTTACCACCTTGCTCATGTTTCGCGTAGCCACCCAGACAAAGTGAAGCTTACAGGGAATGACACTGCTGAATCTGTGGACGCACGCTTTGTTGAGCTCACAAAAGCCTATAAAGCGTACGTAGGTTTCAGCAGAGACTACCCAAGCTAAATTAGTTGCAGGCTTACAGATGAAACAATCCGCAAGAATTTGAGGACTACGGGCACCCGATGGTCGCCAAGAAATATCGATGGGCATCGCACTCCCAACCTGGATTGTTGAGGCTCACAATAACTTCTGGGTACTTAGTTCTTACGGGCTTATCTTTGGCATTGGACTCCCTGTTCTTGTGGTGCGTGTCCGATTCCCGCTTTGTAATTCGAACTTCTGCTGATACTCTTCGTGCTTCTCAGGGTAACTGGTGGTTCGGATCGCGCCGCAAAACGAAGGACGGCATTCTCACCCAGACCGCCACAAATTTCTGGAAAGGGCTTACTGAGACTTCCGATGTTGATGACGTCGTCTCGGCACTCAGCCGCGCAGCGGAATGGGAGACAGCGGCGCCAAAGACATCTGCATCTTCCGACGCCTTCCGCACACTTGAGAAAAACGTCGAGGTTGAGCTCGGCCCTCGCCTGACCCGCATGCGGCAGCAGTTTAAACGTGCCATAGGCGAGCTCGATGCTCGTTGGGACTCACTGGTCTTGCTTTATGCCCACCTACTGCGCCTTCCTATTGAGAATTCTGCTCTTCAGAAACGTACGTCGTCTTTGAGAAATGGTCTCTATAAGCGTCATTTTCTGAATTATTTGCAGGCCAGACCCAGGTTCTCTTGCAAACCCCGGCCCTCCTCAATGCTCTCCTTACTATCACCACCGCGCGAAATTGGTCTCAACCTTCGATCGCAGCTATGCGTTTACATGCGTACTTGGCACAAGGCATCCTACCCGGTTCACCAGGCGCACGATGGGCACAGCTCCCGGGCCTGAAGAGAAGTGATATCCGTGCCTTACCAGCTACCTCTCGTGATTTCGCGGACGTCATTGCCCATTTAGAGGAGCAGAAGAACGGTATTGCTGAGGACGCACGAAAGGCCATGGAACGTTGGGGAAGAATCGAGATCGCTGATGCCAAGTTCAAGGGTACGTTGCACTATATACTCGACCAGAAATGCCGTCTGACCCTAGCGTAGTGATTGGCGAACGCATCGTGACTCCACAGGCACTGGTACATCTCGTCCTGAAGCTCCGCATTTCTCCGCCAGCAGCAGTTAAAGCAACCGAGTCGAATGGAAAAACTGGATCTGAGAACCGCCCGACAGTTGACACGGACGAGGAAGCTCGTCAGGAAGACGCCTTCATTAATGGCGCTAAGGATGTGGAAGATTTCAAATCATCAACACCGATTCTTGGCTCTGCTCACGCCCCATTCTGGCCCTCGGTAAGATTTATATTCTTCTGCTTAGGTGTATTTGCTAAATACGTGATCAGAGTCACAAGCCTGGCTGGTGGATAGTCGTTGCAGATGTTAAAAGTGATCGACTCGTCGTCCCTCCGATGAAAGTGACAGATGTACCATTTGTGGACCCAACTCGTCCAAGGGATTACCGCTTGTACAAAATCAAGTTTCAAGCACCAGCTGGTACCGGCCTATTCACTTGGCGTGCGATTGTTGTGAGCGACACATACATTGGCGAAGATGCGGCAAAGGATCTTCAAGTGAGTTCATTCATTGGTACTGTTCTTCCTATACACTGACGCATACACAACCTAGTTACGTGTGGAAGAATTTACGGCGCTGAGTGCGGACGAACAGCATAAAGACGACGAGATTTCAGATCCGGAGGAGGATACGCTTGCAGGTCAGATGGCAGCGATGCGTGGTGGGTCCGTCAAGAAACGCAAGGAAGAGAGTGACGATGAGAGCTCTACGGACGATGATGAGGCCGCCGCAGTCAATGATAGTAGCAGTGATAGCGACTGATTTTCTGCACATCAAATTCGAGAGCATTTGCACGTCTGTGCGGGTCCGTCTGATCGTGTATTTATCATTCGTCCATTGAACTCGACCGCACCCTAACATGGATCGGGGCCTCTACGCCTCAACGAAAGCCCGATATATCTCAAGCTCCTCTCCGTTCCCGGTGGCAGAAACATTGATCGCTGTTCCTGCGCCAATAAAGACTACCTCACCTCGTATAACACCGAGGGATTCACCTCCCCATTGTAATTTTCCTTCGCCACTGGCGACGATGGCAATGCTAGGTCCTTCTAATGCACGGTGCTTCTCCGTTTGGCTCGGTGCCAGTGTCACGCTCACCACGCTGAACTCGGAGATGGGAGGATCGTACAGCGTCGAAGTCGAGGTATCTGGGAAGGGCTGGGACTTGACTGTGTGGTGCGAAGCGGGCCCAGCGACGTAGGTAAGTGTGTTGACCAAGTTTGGGATGTCACGTAACTTGGGTGTGAGCCCGGCGCGGATGACATTGTCCGAATTGGCCATGCACTCGATGATATCTGCGCGCACACGATCAGGATACATATGCAGAATGGTGGGATAGGTGCTGACCGCCAGAGATGTACGCGTGTGGCTCTCCCGCGCCGAGAAATATCGCCTCGCCAGGCGAAAGCTTGACGTAGTTAAGCAAAAAAGCGCAGAATATGCCGATGTCGTTGGGGAACTGCGAATGGAGACGCAGCACGAGATCGCGCACGTCTTCTTCCTCGGGGTATATATGGCCAGCCTCGTAGCGCCTTGTCAGATTGGTGAGCTGAGTCGTGAAGGTACTTGCTGGAGCGGTCATGACCGCAGAGAATACATCACGCAGCGACTGCTTTGACGCAGGATCGCTGGGGTCCGCCGTAGGTGCGGTAGCCAAAAAATGATTACAGATGTCCTGCGGGATGAGTGCCGCTAGTTCAGGCACTCTGAGGTAGGCGGCAATGCGCATGGGCGGGAGAAAGCCGCAAAGTGCAGTGAAAGGTGTGATCGCGAGCGCCATCTCGGGTTTGTGGTTCGGATCTATGAACTCTCAGTGCCAAGGAGCATGGCATGGCAGACCCAACTTACCCTTGTAGATATCAGGCTGCTGTTCGTGTAGCTTCCTTGCCGTTTCTTTGTCCGGATGGCTCTGGATACTGAGTGCTTTCTCGATCGCCAAGACCTTGAAGAGAAACGGCAAGTTTCCATCATCTGCACCGAATTTCTGTATGACCTTTTCACCGATCAGACTAGGGTTCTTAGAGAGATAGCTAGCGAGCGATTCCCCAGAAGCTGAAATCAGTGAGGGTGATTTGGGATGAGTGCCCATCCATAGCTTCCGCGACGTTAACTTAGGTGTAAGCACTGTATCGTTAAGGCACATACTTCGGCGTAAGGTTTTGTTTCGTCGACACGAAAGCCAGAGAGACCAGCAGATTGGGCAAATACAGCGACCTTGGAAGACGATCCAAGTTTACCCCAATCATACTGCTGGATAGTTGGGATGATTTTAAAAACCTGCATCGGTCGAAAGATAGTGACCCGGGGAAGGAATGGCAGATATATAGTGTCCGCGGTGGGTCCCAACAATTTATTAGTGGTCACGATTACATCTTGACCGCCTTACAAGAATAGAAGGATCTGATCACTGGCCACTCCCCACTTCACTTTATTGAATCATGAACAGGTTGGTTTAAATTCCATTTTGCACAGCTCTTCCTGTGCTTATCCGACACAAGAGGTCCAATCATTCTCGTGGGTGGAACTCACGATGTCTCGTGCCACTCGTGCTCACGATTATCGGTGGTATCCTCAGACCATAGATGAGGCAGAGGTTCGTGGATCGTCTCCATTTCTGCACCTTACACATAACCGACGGCTTTGAGATGACCGTAGTACCTCCTTGACCAACTGGTAAGGTCATCTTCCACACCGTATATTTACTCACTTCCCGCAAAGCCTCCGCCATCTGCAGATGACGATGAATTGCTCCGAAACTTGCGTAGGCGCTTGAGCGTATTGCTGGCTTCGCTTCGAGCGGGGGCCGAGGGTAGTATGCACACGGCTTAGCACCTAGATTTGTATGAAGAGCTGGTATAAATGGTGGATGTAAATCATGGAATAATACCGATGGTCACTAGGTCACTTGCGAAGCATTGCGCGAATGTCAATTGTCAGTACACTGTTGCACGTCCGACGACATGGCTCGGTGCCCACCGACGGGGTTTAAATATGTTTAAAGTCCGTATTTGGGTGGGCACGACAAGAGGCGTGGTGCACACCAAGGTGAACGACGTCGACGACGAGACACCCACAGCATGGTAAGCAGCGCATTTCTGTTTGACCATTGTAGTACGATCTTTCTTTCCTGTTATCTCTTCGTTTTGTTTTTGGAGAGCACATCAATCGGCGGATGGCCTCAACGTACGCTAGATGTAACTGCTAATCTCGCTGTTTCTCTAGGCCAAAGCGAAAGCAGCAGCACCCACGTCATCTGGTGGTGGAAAAGCCGCAAAGAAGAAGAAGTGGTCGAAGGGAAAGGTCAAGGATAAGGCCCAACACGCAGTCACCCTTGACAAGGCTACCTACGACCGTATCTTCAAGGAAGTGCCGACCTTCCGATTTATCTCTCAGAGTATTCTTATCGAGAGACTTAAGATCAACGGGAGCCTTGCTCGGATAGCAATCCGGCATCTCGAGAAGGAGGGTGCAATCAAGCGCATTGTACACCATCACGGACAGCTGATCTACAGTATGTCGCTACCCTCATAGAAGGACTTGCACTGACCGTCTGCTTTCAAGCACGCTCAACAACGAGCTCTGACTGAAGCTAGTCTAATTCATCATTATATGCTCTCATGCACAAGTCCATGTATTTGCGCGCGCAGTCAAAGAAAAAAATACTATTCTGTGATGACCTCATGTAGATCGTTGTGGCCAATGGAGTTGACACGTTCCAGACACTGCAAATACGCCGCGACATCCTGATCTACTTCTACAATGTCTTGCGTCAGTAAACGTTCAGTGTCGTCGAAAGAGAATGTATGCCCGAATTTTGAGATAAAATTGGCCAGTCCGATGCGAGTGGTGGATTTGAAATAGTGGCTGACGTCACGTGATTGCCGATCCTAAATATGGCAATCCGCCTAGGATCACCCTGTTTCTGCCATCACCATCTCAGTCAACCCTTCTACCCCTACAATCGCACGAACTATACATAATGGAAGACGAAGTTGCTGCTCTTGTGTGTACTTTCCGTTATTTATCTAGTGGGAATGTAGTCACAATCCCCTTTAGGTCATTGACAACGGTTCCGGCATGTGCAAAGCTGGCTGTACGTCGCATCTCTTCCACATAATTTGACGACTAATCTTCCTTCTACAGTTGCTGGTATGGTCATGACCAATCCTCTTGTATCCTGTTAGCCTAACCTATTTCGAAGGCGATGATGCACCTCGCGCGGTCTTCCCGTTGGCCCTTTTCTCAGCATCTAGTTATCTTCTGCTGATCAGCTGCCTCCGATTAGGTCGATCGTTGGTCGGCCTCGCCACCAGGGCGTCATGGTTGGCATGGGCCAAAAAGACTCTTACGTTGGGTAGGTTGTCTTAACGCGATAAGCTTGGCTATTTCTCAGAGTTCTGACTTTTCAAAGCGACGAAGCCCAGTCCAAGCGTGGCATTTTGACGTTAAAGTACCCGATCGAACACGGTATTGTCACGAACTGGGATGACATGGAGAAGATCTGGCATCACACGTTTTACAACGAGCTGCGAGTTGCTCCCGAGGAACACCCTGTTCTACTGACGGAGGCTCCTCTGAACCCCAAGGCCAACCGCGAGAAAATGACTCAAATCATGTTTGAAACTTTCAACGTGCCTGCATTCTATGTGCAGATCCAGGCCGTGCTATCGTTGTACGCTTCCGGTCGTACGACTGGTATTGTGCTTGATTCCGGTGATGGCGTCTCGCATACTGTGCCCATTTATGAGGGCTTTGCGCTTCCCCACGCAATCCTCCGTCTAGATCTCGCTGGTCGTGACCTTACCGACTATTTGATTAAGATTCTGATGGAGAGGGGATACCCGTTCACGACGTCTGCCGAGCGTGAAATTGTTCGCGATATCAAGGAGAAGCTTTGCTACGTCGCTCTTGATTTCGAACAGGAAATGCAGACTGCTACTCAATCTTCGGCTATTGAGAAGAGTTACGAGCTTCCCGACGGACAAGTGATCACGATTGGCAATGAACGGTTCGTCCCACCCACGATGAGGTTGCCATATAGCTTATCAAGTTTCACTCAGGTTCCGCGCTCCAGAGGCGCTCTTCCAGCCCGCTTTCCTCGGCCTCGAGGCTGCTGGTATTCACGAGACGACGTGAGTTTCTGCACATTCGGGGCGTTAAAACTGTCTTAATCCCTTTGCGTAGATACAACTCCATTTTCAAATGCGACCTCGATATCCGTCGCGATCTCTACGGCAACGTCGTGTTGTCCGGTGGCACAACCATGTTCCCTGGTATTGCGGACCGCATGCAGAAGGAGTTGACGTCGCTCTCTCCTTCCAGCATGAAAGTCAAGATTGTCGCACCGCCAGAGCGGAAGTACTCCGTGTGGATCGGTGGCTCAATTCTCGCATCACTCAGCACTTTCCAGAACTTGTGGTGCTCAAAGCAGGAGTACGATGAGTCCGGCCCTGGCATCGTTCACCGTAGTGAGTACCCGTCTCCCGTCATATAGTTTTGTACTGATGATAACAAACCGTAATCAGAATGCTTCTAGGCTCTCGTTTCAAAAACTGGTGTTCGTGGTGCAAGAAGCTTGTGTGGTGGAATGCGTTGGTTTTTACGTTACATTGATATGCTTGACTGGTTACTTGAGAATAGTAAAATGTTACACCTAGGGAGGAAACAATAGACTCGAAATCACTTAGGTGCCACATTTTTGTTGACTTTTGAGAGCAGAGCTCTTTGTCATCGTGGAGGTCACAGTGGAAGCATCAGCAGTAATTAGTATATCACAATCTCACCCTCTCAATGGTGTTAAAGAGCAGGCTGTTAACCTTGTTGACTGAAACCGTGCTTGGGCTTTTTTTATTAACAAAAACCAATTTATATCCTGGGATGTCCCAGGATCTTACCTGGGATACAAGCCAGTGACTAGGACCAGTTACAACAACATATAGATGAAGTAGGTTGTTGAAACATTATTATTCCATTTGAGCGCACCTTGAGGTGCATAACCCTATGTGGCACTTTTACAGAGCAGTTTCTACTAGTTTCCTTCTGTTGAGTGCCATGCACATAATGTGTGTGCTGCAGTTAGCAAGCAGCCATCACATATCCAATATGGGTTGTGGTCAGCAAGCTGTGTTGCAGACTGGGCCACATATGTGTACCAAGGGCTTCATATGTTGCGTTATCACCTAACGCTTGCCTGACTTAGGCAGATATGAAGAACGCGGCACTGAATGACTTAGCGAATACACCAAGCGATCCCACTAGTCCTTTAGCCTAGGAACTAGGGCTGTACGAAGACAGGCTCAATAGTCAGCCAATCAAAGGGCGACTCAAGTAGATGAACGGCTCGCAACGAGCAACAAGTAGAAGAGACAGGAGACGAGTACAATTGAGGGTGATAGTCAAGAAGACTAAGCTGAAGGCTTCATCTTCTAGAGTACTAGCTTATATACAAGTATGCACTGTGTCACGTGCGGATCACGTGTCATGGCCAGCGGTGTCACCAAGCCGATGAAAGTACGATTCACGTTGCCTGTGAAGGCTGAAGACCCCCCTGAGGTGCGGTTCTCTGAAGAAGAAGACGAAGACACGCTGCAAATGGATGCAGACGAGACATATGAGGTCGCGCGAATGTTGAGTACTGAAGATCATTTCATTGTGGACAACAACACTGGCGATACTATTCGTTTAGGACTGTGTAAGACTGAGTCACGTGATTAATCATGTGATCAGCAACCCCCAGACCACGGGATCTGGTCTAAAAGATAAGTCACGGGGGAAACGGCGGTCACCTCAGGTCGAGACATAATTCCTGAGAGGGTATAGTTGGATGCGGGATTCCCAACTCGGTTAGGCGTTGTCCTGTTTTGGTTAGGCTCTGTCCTGTTCTTGGTTAGGCTCTGTCCTGTTTTTGGTTCTTACTGATGGAACATTCTGATGTTGCCTTATGGCTGTACTTATCATGCGCTGATGTTGCGCCGGACGATTATTGGATGATAGTGAGTCACATACTTTGTTATCACTGACTCATAGTGGGGCCTTCTGCCTCATGTACTGTATGGGCTTATCCCTGTTCATTGATTGGATGATAGCTTGGGTCGTTTATCCCTGATAGCTGATTGGACGATACGATATGGTACGATACCTGTTGATTATTTGGGACTCAGATTAGGAGTCAGCCCTGAAGTGTATATAAGGTGCTCTGTCTTGATAGACGAGACCTTATCTTCGTTGTCTTAAAGTCTACCTCGAGTATACCTCTTAGCACAATTGAAGTGTTGGCTATTAGTGCCTGTTCCTCTCATCTTGTTGATCCTTGTGTGGTCTGTCCTCTCATCTCTTGAAGATCCCTGTTGTATCCTTCATAAGGCGAAGCCATTGTCTTTTGGTTCGTCTTCTGCATTCGACCATTGTTATTCAGCTGTCGTCGGTCTGTTATTTGATCAAGGCCATCAAGAGTTCCAAGTCGGAACAACGTTTGGTAGAAACGTTACATTACAACGAAGATTCTTAGGCCTTTGTCAATATGTCAAGCGAAGGAGGGTCAAGTTATGAAGAGCAAGTTATGGGTAGCTCTGCCCTGGACGCTGAGTTCTTTTTAAATGAGCTGAACAGATATGCCGAAGCTTATGCACCAGATGTGCAGCTTTCAGAGTTCCAACAAGAGATGATGTTTGCCTCTTGGACGGTATGTCTGCATGAAGATGTAGAGAAGGTCGAAGATTGGACCGCGGCCCTAGAAAAGAGGGTGCGCGATGAGGAACGCTCTGAGCTGAGTAGCCATCGTTCCGAGTCCCCGCCACAGTCTGACGAAGATCAGCTGGCCATCGAGCATGTGACTATAACGGCGGAAGAACCTGACGAGGTTAGAGAAGAAGAAGAAGCAAGTGAAACAACAACGGAGGAGGACGACGTCTGGTCTTGGGGATTAGCTACCCCTACAGATGAAGACAAAGATTTGTACCCTCCTTGGATACTGAATCCTGAAGAAGTGAAGAAGTCGCCTGCCGAGGCGGAGAAAAAATACGAGACGCGAGGGTATGAGGCCCTCAACAACTATCTGTCAGATGACTGGTCTTTTTCCCAGAGTGTGCCAGTATACGCCGCTGCTGTGGACCCAAATTCCTGGCAATACCAGGTCGACACTGCGCTTCAAGCGCTGGACAAGTTCAAGGCACAACCGTCCGAAACGACGCGACAAAACTATGAAGTACCGTCCGGCTGGGGACGAGAGAACCAAACCATGCATACGCCGGCGCCGCTGCCTGTTCCTGCAATATGGGAAAGGCATGCTGAAAGTTTTAGGGCGCCAGACCTCCCTGTCCCCATGGACACTAGTGCGGGGAGAATTAGAGATCAATTCATACCGGTGTGTCATCACTGTCGACAATCGGGGCATATGCGCTCGCGCTGTCCCCATAGGAAACTTCCTGCGGCCTGTGGCTACTGCAAAAAGCCTGGGCATTCAAAAGAAAACTGCTATATGCTGGGGCGGCGGACCCTCTCCCCCACTGGTATCAAGAGGGCATTTGAAAAACATCAAACAAAGAAGTCGGGATTTCCCTGTGCACCTGTGAGTGCTAAAGTTCTTGGCAAAAGACCCACCACTGGCCCAAATTCCAGGAAGCCTGAGACGGCTCTACGGCGTGGTCGCCTCCCTAGAAAAGAGGGTAATGTCACGTGCGGATCACGTGTCATGGCCAGCGGTGTCACCAAGCCGATGAAAGTACGATTCACGTTGCCTGTGAAGGCTGAAGACCCCCCTGAGGTGCGGTTCTCTGAAGAAGAAGACGAAGACACGCTGCAAATGGATGCAGACGAGACATATGAGGTCGCGCGAATGTTGAGTACTGAAGATCATTTCATTGTGGACAACAACACTGGCGATACTATTCGTTTAGGACTGTGTAAGACTGAGTCACGTGATTAATCATGTGATCAGCAACCCCCAGACCACGGGATCTGGTCTAAAAGATAAGTCACGGGGGAAACGGCGGTCACCTCAGGTCGAGACATAATTCCTGAGAGGGTATAGTTGGATGCGGGATTCCCAACTCGGTTAGGCGTTGTCCTGTTTTGGTTAGGCTCTGTCCTGTTCTTGGTTAGGCTCTGTCCTGTTTTTGGTTCTTACTGATGGAACATTCTGATGTTGCCTTATGGCTGTACTTATCATGCGCTGATGTTGCGCCGGACGATTATTGGATGATAGTGAGTCACATACTTTGTTATCACTGACTCATAGTGGGGCCTTCTGCCTCATGTACTGTATGGGCTTATCCCTGTTCATTGATTGGATGATAGCTTGGGTCGTTTATCCCTGATAGCTGATTGGACGATACGATATGGTACGATACCTGTTGATTATTTGGGACTCAGATTAGGAGTCAGCCCTGAAGTGTATATAAGGTGCTCTGTCTTGATAGACGAGACCTTATCTTCATTGTCTTAAAGTCTACCTCGAGTATACCTCTTAGCACAATTGAAGTGTTGGCTATTAGTGCCTGTTCCTCTCATCTTGTTGATCCTTGTGTGGTCTGTCCTCTCATCTCTTGAAGATCCCTGTTGTATCCTTCATAAGGCGAAGCCATTGTCTTTTGGTTCGTCTTCTGCATTCGACCATTGTTATTCAGCTGTCGTCGGTCTGTTATTTGATCAAGGCCATCAAGAGTTCCAAGTCGGAACAACGTTTGGTAGAAACGTTACACACTGGCTTTGAAGCGCAGCTGAAAGTATAGTACAAGTCATAAACCCTAGTACAACTATCCTAGTGGTGAGTAAGTCCGAGTACAACGATCCTTGGAATCAGTAAGCCAACTACACAGATGACACAACAACATGATGAGGTACGAGTCCATGACCGATTACTGCTTACTGTGGTGGTCATGCCCAGACAGTAAGTGTCTTGGTGTGTTTGTAACATCATATATTGAGTGAGTCTAGAACATACATAATATCAGTGAGTGAGGGCACAAGGCTCACCACATGTTCACATACATCAGGAAAAACCTAGTTACTGAAATTTACAAAATTGACAGTATTTTAGTGACACTAGCAATTGCAATAGGGCCCGAGGGGCCCTGTTTGTGTGAGTGAGCTAATTTTTGTTTGCCATGTAGTATGTCACCACATACTACATACAACACAACTATGATATATCATATATTTATCACAAAGAGAGAAAAGTATGGTCCCTGGGACTGGGATGTGTGGACATCAGTTTATACACTTAGTGATTGTGGAGGGAATGGGGTAAAATGAAGATGATAGTGCCACCAATGATGGCATTAGGATAGAGCAAAAGCTAAGTTCAACCAGTGTAAAGGAGAGATAAGTTGGATAATGCTGTGGTTGTCCCAGATGTCATTTCGCAAGAGAGTAATAAGCAACCAAAATGAAGAGGGGGGAGGGCAATGGAGATGCCTACACTGTAAAGGCAAGTGAGAGGAACAATGCAGATGACAATGCACATGCACACACATGAAAGGTGAGATAGGGGTATGCTGAGGAAGTAGAAATTCAAGTTGGTGAGGGAACAGCAATGAGTCATTTGTGTTGTGATGAAGTGAGGATAGCTAAACAGCCAAAAGCACAGGGGGAGGAGGGGAGAAAGTCAGAAGCAACACACATGAATGAAGGGGATGATGCAGAGACTGAGACACTCAAAAAGAGATAGAGGTGGTCCAGGTGGACATACTGCACACAACATTGAGAGAGAGAGAGAGAGAGAGAGGATGTGAACATGCACCAAAACAGGGGACAACACAGAGATACTGCAAAGGTGAGAGAGACATCAAGCCAACTTGCATAAAGCAACACACATGAAGGGAAGGCACAATGCAGACACAGACACAGAGTGAAAGAAAAGAAGAGATAGGGGCATCCTCATCATCAGTCAACCTGAACTTCAAGAAACAGGTGAATTGTTTTGTTTATATTATCTTTATGGTTACAGTAAGGAAGCGTGCGATTACAGGAAATGTAGAGGGTGACTCAGACAGTGATGGTGCAAATGAGAGATAGGGGCTGTCATCACATAGTCATGATTGGACTCATCACATTGTCAAGGTGAACTTTCCCATGTGTGTTCCCTTATTATTGTATGGATAGTGTTGAAATTGTTAAGATTAGTTACATCTTTCAAATTTACTAATCTAAACAGTGGGCTGTTAATTCAGATAAATTTACCAAATATTATATAATTTCTGTATATTTTAACCAAGGCTGACAGTATTTTTTCCTGAATGTAAGGAATATTTTCAATAATAATCTATCATATTCCTATTTTTTTCTGACAGTTATCTTTCATTATATTCATGATACAGCTAAATCCATATTGGGGGCCCCTTGACAAAATAAGTACACATCTGAGTTCCAATTTTTTGACAGCTGGGTTTATAGTTAAGTCCAAAAAGGGAAGTATTGGTTACTGTTACCTTGCAAAAATAGGGTTATGGAATAGTTATCTTGGATGTCTTGGATGCTGCCACTTTCAAACATCTGTCTGTTTTTTTTTTTCATCTCCCACCCTTTTCCTTGACCATGGTCAGGTGTTTTGTTTCTGTTGAGCTGAAAGAAATGGCTCTTTCTATGTCCCTCCAGGGACTCCACAATTCTGAGATCCAGGAATACACTGGAATCAGTGTGCAATCCCTCAAATGAATGCAAAAGACTCACCAGCAAATCAGGAAAGTTTCTCAGAAGCCCAATGTTCCCAGTTGGCTGTGTATTCTCACATTGATGCAAACACAATTCCTCTGTGATTGTGTAAACGCTAGCCTGATATGGCTCTCTTAGAGCTGCAGATGGAGCTTAAGAAGGTTTGTGGTATGGAAGCATCAGTGCAAACTGTTGCACACTCACTCCAACAGGAGGGCTACACTATGAAAACAGTGCATTCATTTTCTTCTTGGTTTAAGACACTGATTACCAACTACTGTAGGTCACATGGCCTGTGTTGGAGTGAAATGAGCAAGATCATGAGGAGTTTAGGACCATTGTCACCACCCACTACTGCCCCGAACAACTCATCTTTGCTGATGAGAGCCATTTCAACTGACTCATGATGAGGAGGCCTTATGTATTGTCACATGGTGACATTGTTCAACCTCCAGTGCCAGCCAAACATCACAAGTGCATCCATGAACACTGGAAGAATTGCCAAGATTACCCTGAAGCTCACACTTGGGTAGCCAGACAACCAGAATATTATGAAGAAGAAGAGGAGGTACGCGCTCTTGTTTGGGCCCAGGCTGATGGATGGCCAGAGGTGGAAGATGAAGCACTTCACATCAGACAGTTAGTGAGTGGGATGACCATCTACCCATCGCCCTCAGATACTGTTGAAAGCGTTGCAGGAATGATGAAGGTCACATGATCAGGTCATGTGAAGTCCCAGGTCATGCCTCATATCTGACCTAAGCCATAAGTCATGGGACTTCAAGGATGGAAGGTTCTGGAAGGTTTGGTTGGCATGAGATCGGATGCAGAATTCCTGATAGCCAAAGATCTGGACAATTTCCTAGAGTTGATAAAATTTGTGATGGGTCATAGTCACATCAGGTGATCCGTGTGTAGAGATACACAAGTCAAAGTGATAGAGCAGAGATAGTGGGCACAAGTTGAGAAGACAAGGTTGGGCGGATTTGAGAACAATAGGATGGCATTTCTGAGTGCTCAAGAGGTACAATTTATACTAAAATCCAGGTAAATCATAAGCAGAGAGTAAAGAAAAAAATCATATGTATCAGTATGGTAAATGACTGTGTTGTAAGGTAACAACATCACAAGTGCTGAACTGAGTCGGATTATCGTAGCAATGGGTCATGGGTATGTGTAGAATGTTAAACCGAAGAATTTGAACTGTTGGTTGAATAGGAATTGAGATGGCAAGTCAAGATGGTTACTGAGCTTTGCCCTTGTGACTTCGGGCTCGGCGGGCTCGTGTTTGATCCGTAGATAGTAACTAAGAAACATAATAAAAAGATGGGTTAATTGATTTGGCTGTAATGTAGTGGCCAAAGGCCATATGGAAAAAAATTAGGGGGACTTTGCTACCACCCTGCTTGAAGTGGGTGTGTTAGCCGGGCCCCCAGCCTGATCCAGTTCCAGGATCCCAGTGCATTTCAGCATTTCCAGTGTGGGTCATTCTGATGGAACAGGTTCTGATGCGGTGGTATTGCACCGAGACACTTGTTATCTTGTTATCTTGAAGTGTGATGTCATTCATGAGTCATATGGTGTTTCTTATCTCTGACTCATGTGGGGCTGTATGCCTCATGTACTGTATGTTTCATGATAAGCCCCTGTGGCTTGATGGACAATTCCTATTGGCAGATTAGGTTGTAGGTCGTGTTAGGTTATAGTTCAGGCTCAGCTTCAAAGCTGGCTTGGAGTACTATATATACTTGGCAGGTTTCGCCAGTAGTCAATAGCTTAGTTGTCTTGACTTCCACCTGTATTCCTCTCAGGAAGAACTAGACAATCTTATAGCAGAGTCATTGGTCTGTGTGACTATTCTTCTCATCTTGTTACCAACTTGTGTGTTAGGCTTTCACCAAGTTAGGCAATATAAGGGGAACCTCTCTGGTTATTCACCCCCTCTCGAGTTATTCTCTGAGTTGTAAGCCTTGTGCTTAGCTCAGCATTGATACAAGGAAGCCCTCGAATCCAAGTCAGATCAGCATTTGGTGGAAACACTACATGTATGGTCAAAGTGTGGAGAACATGCAACTCAACATGAATTCCAGTTTCAGAGGGTGAAGTATTCTATCCTCCCTGCTCTCTCCCTCGATGGTATCCTCTACCTGGAGGTCATTGAGAATGCTGTCACCAGAGATCATTTCCACCATTTCATTGAGGGGTTACTCCCACACATGAACAAGTTCCCACTCCCTAATTCTGTACTTGTTATTGACAACACTTCCATCCACAAAGTCATCAGCATTCACGAGATGATTGAGGAATGCAGCATGTGCCTGCTGTACCTCCCATCATATTCACCTGACTTCAACCCAATCAAATTATCTTTCTCAAGCATCAAGGCCTGGCTGCACACGAATTGTGAACATGTGAATGTTGATATGGAGACTGAGGAGGGTTTGGTTTACAATGCACTCTAGCAGGTGGTTCATTCAGTCACAACAGAGAAGGTGAGGGGTTGGTACAAACACCGTGGGTATACTCACCCAGACTGATACAATTACTGTCTGTCTCATATACCAATACTGTGGTCATGAAATGGAATCAGTTGATTTCATTGATGCCTTTTTATTTTTTCAATGGACAAAACATGTTGTGCAATACTCTAAAATGTAACTAAATGATGACAGGACAGAATGAAGTAGTTTTTTTTGGGGTGGGTATAGTGTGTGGGAGTGTGGCACATGCTGCACCAGCATCAACTTCAATGTTCTGCACAATGAGTGAGGGAGTGAATGGTCACATGACTGTCCAGGCTGTGGTGTGAGACAGCAGACATCAAAATTTTTAGACCTCCTCCTGTGTTGTGTATCCCACCTCCAATCCCTCAATCTCCTCAACAAATGAGCTTGAGCAATCATCAGTCACCAAGCAGGTCAAAATGCTAACTGTGCTTGTGCACACAGCATCAAGTCCTGTTGGCCATCGCAATACCAGCTCTGGATGCCAGTTCAGTAACATGTACACCTATACCCTCAATGGTAGGTGTTTCATTCCTGTCTCCTTTGTCTTCCCCTGAAGTATTTCACTCAGCTCTGCTACCTTCCCATGAAGAGCTTGCTTTGACATGGGCTTGCCAATCTCAGCCATGAACAGGGCCCATTTGACAAGGACTTGCTCTTGCACATCTGTGAGTAGCCTTCTCTTTCCTTGTGATGCTAATGTGGGCCCATGTGTCTTCTCTTTCCAGTGTCAAATTGTATTGTGAGACACCTCAAAGTGGTGTGCAGCCTGAGAGATGTTCTCAAAGGTATTCTCCTTGAGGCCTTGCATAGCTAGGGATGCTGAGGTCTGGTCCAGATTGGGGTTTGGACCTGGACCACACCAGACCACACCTATGGTCCAGTCCAGTTTGGGGTCCGGTTTGGGAGTTAGGGAGGAGGTCTGGTTCAGGGTTCGCCATGAGCTGGAAATCTTGCGAACCCTGTTGAACTGGGTCCGAACTGGACTGCACCCAAACCTACTTACTATGCACATATCAAGTTCAAGAGCAGATTGGGTGAAATGTAGTGTAGAGTAATTTATAAACATGTACTATCAGTACTAAAGTACTCTATTCTATTGCTGCTCATCATCAACGTTGCACACAGTCACCATTGCCCTGCCATTGCCCACAGTCGCCGTTGCACCACCATTGATCCAGCCATCACCATTGCATGGACCATGGTGGCCATCATTGTCGTCACAGGGGTTGTGGTTGTGAGTTGCAGGGGTCATCACATCATCCAAGTCATCACACCACATCTGTTACGAACACACCAAGACACTTACTGTCTGGGTATGACCACCACAGTAGCAGTAATCGGTCATGGATTATGCCTCGTCATGTTGTTGTGTCATCTGTGTAGTTGGCTTACTGATTCCAAGGATCGTGTACTAGGACTTACTCATTACTAGGATAGCAGTACTAGGGTTTGTGACTCGTACTATACTCTCAGCTGTGCTTCAAAGCCAGCGCGTACTTGTATATAAGCTAGTACTCTAGAAGACGAAGCCTTCAGCTTAGTCTTCTTGACTATCACCCTCAATTGTACTGTCTCCAGTCTCTTCTACTTGTTGCTCGTTGTGAGCCGTTCATCTACTTAAGTCGCCCTTCAATTGGTTGACTATTGAGCCTGTCTTCATACAGCCCTAGTTCCTAGGCTAAAGGACTAGTGGGATCACTCAGTGTATTCGCTAAGTCGTTCAGTGCGCGTTCTTCATATCTGCCTAAGTCAGGCAAGCATTAGGTGATAACGCAACAACATCACTTGAGTTGTCGGTCCGAGTTGTCGTCATCCCAGCCAACATTGAGTCATCTCGCCAGAGTCATTCATTGTCACCAGTGGTTGGGGTCTTGCAGAGCTGTGTAGCCTGTGTTGTGCTTCGTCGTGGTCAGGATTGTGAGTGACGGCAGAGGGTGGAGAAGAAAGGCGAGATGGTCACATGGCTGAGTGGCTGATCTGATCTAAGCAAAACATGATTCATCATAGATTAGAGGAATAAAAAGTACAGACACAGAATTGAACTTGCAGTGTTACTCACCCATCCAAAAATGGAAGTTATGACTTAGGACAATCTCGCCCAATACACCAAAATGGCTACATGTTTGTCCTTCTATGGCTCTATATGAGTAGCTTTATGAGCATCCTTGTAATTGGAAATCAGCTGCACATTTGTTGTTCGCACTGACCTCACTCCCTCCCTTTGCGCTCCAAGCCTTCTACCTCTTTGTTACTCTCCACTCGCCTTTCCTGACTCCAAATTGCTCACAAGCCCTTTCCTTCAACCCCAGTCCGTTCACCATGCTGCTTGCTGCACATCACTGTGACAACCTTGGTGACAACCACTGCACATTGGTTGACCCTGCTGTGCCCAACCCAATCCCGGAGATTTACATTAGTGTCTCCCACCACATAGATTTACTTGTAGATCTTGTAGATAGTGGTATAATAGTCCTACAATATACTGTTTTTTTACCTTTGACCACAAAAGCATTCAACGACACTTTTTGCGGTGCAATACAGGTAAACTATGCCAATTCAAGACAATTATGTAATAAATTCAGTCCTATTCTAGCTACTAATTGCGGTTCAGGTGCAGTCTGGGTTCGACCCCAGAAAATACCCCAAACTGAACCTGGACCGCACCAGACCCCATTGTGGTTTGTGGTTCAGCCAGAGGGCCTGAACTGGACCTGGTTCAGGTTCGGGGTTCAGAGAAATTGGTCTCTGAACTGGACCACACTGGACTGCAGCATCCCTATGCATAGCTGCTTTGATCTTCTCTTCTTTGACTGTTGCTAATCTTTATTTCTCAGCTTTAGCTTGCTCCTGTTTTATAGGTGTAACGTCCCGGTCATAGTAAGTATCTGACCTAACCATAAGCGATGGACGTGATACTAGGGGCTCTTATCTCATGACTGATGATCCGCTTACTGTATGATCGCTGACGGATGATGACTCACTGTACGATACGATGACTGATGACTCGTAGTATGATGACTGTATAACCGTGGATGATTACCAGCAGATTAGTAGTAGTGGCGGTCTCGCTGACGAAGGCGGATCGCTCTAGTAGGTTATAAGGAAGCTATCGACTGTTGTAGTCGATAGCTTGGATTTCTTGTATATCTCTCAACTTGTTATCCAAAGCCGGTTTCACCCTCTCATCCTCCGTCCTTTGGGGCCGCGTGTCAAGAACAATCAAGGCATCAAGCTCCGCCTTCGAGCGTTGAGACGTCACTCAGTCTTCGTACTTGAGTAGGACTACTGCTGAGTCACCGCGTTCACCCTACGTTGCCTAAGTCAGGCTCACGTGCTGCTCGCACGTAACAATAGGTCTTTTGGGCATGGGTAAGGTGTGCACATGGGTGCTGGTGATGCTGGCACACATTGAGAGGGTGCTTCAAATTGGTCATCTTGATTGTCACTCTTGAGTGCGCTTAAGGTGAGATTTCTTTTTACACCTCAATCACCTTAGATCATTGACACTATATTGTATATACACAGTCTCATGTATGTATACTATCACTGCAGAAAAAAAAGTGTCTGAAAATACTGAGATTGGTGGGATTGAGGATGTGAGAATGGCTGCACAAGGCCACCTCCCAGGTTTGCAATTTTTTTGTGGCCACAAATTTGGATAAAATTCTCAGATTTCTTATGCTTATTCATATACAATACATGCTTTATCTAGGGTCTTTTTTTGGTGAATGTTGAATGAGAGGTAGTTGTCAATCAAGTCAAATTTATTGAAGTGTGAAAGCATGTGTACATGCAAGAAGGTGCTTATAGAATAGTAGCAAATCTTGTCATGTAGCCTCTGAATTCAATTTTTTTTTTGGCTTTAACTATTCTACCAATGTGATTCACAATGGTAGCTATATGGACTGAAAATATTTCAATAAAAAAAAATAACAGTTTTGAGGTTTTCAGGTTTTGCAGTTCTGAGAAACTGGAAACCTGGATAAACTTGGGTAAACCTGAAAACTTTTTTGGCTTCTTCCTGATGTTCCAATAAATGTTCTTTCCCCTTCTCAATGTCTTTACTGTATCATCCTCTTCCACCAAGCCCACTTGGCACTTGCATCTCAACAAAGACCTACACACATCATTCCAGTGCACATGAAGCCCTGGCCAGGTGTTGGACCCACAGTCAGCTTGTTTTGAGCCATCACAAGCACTACTCTGACTTGGTATTGATCCAATGAGCCCTGTCTTTGTGATATGCTGTCACCTGCTTGCTGATTCCTTCACACTCACACTCATTCTTGACTCCTTGACTCCTTGTGCAGCAATGTTGTCAGTTATGTAAACCAATTGTATGCTTAAATGATTGCACAACACTTAGCAACACCTTGCTCACTCAGTGGCACTACCTGTAGAATATTCCAAGGAATATTCTGTACCTTCTGTTCTATTGCTTTTAAAATGAAACTTGATTTTCTAAACCCCTATGGGCTCTTTTTCACAACTCTACATCATCCACATGCAAAGAACAAGTGGCTCACAGCTCACTTCTCAAAGAGTATAGAGGAGGGCCCAAAGGGACCTCCTTCTGTTCTATTTTTTTTAATAAAAAAAAAGAAATTGTCACTACATAGAATGAAGTAAGTGTCTAAAATGGGAAATGCACCACACAATCCCTCACAAATAGTTTGAAATTGAGCGGACCGAACTGGGCCGGTCCGTGGGACCAATGCGGTAATTCCAGAGCTCCCAGTTATATCGATACTAGTGTTTTTGGAAGGGCCCCTCCGGGGCCCTCCGCAAAAAGCTCTCGATACCTCCATACGCACCAGCTTCTAATGTAGTACATGATTGAGAATACTGTCACGGGTATGGTATTTCTGGATCTCATATTGAGGCAGAAATGTACTGGTTACACCACCGTGAGTATGCGTGTCTTACACATAGCACGAAATGTACAGTATATACATATTTTATTGATATGTTCACAAACTCGTTATACATCAGGGTCATACATACAAAAACAGTGAGAATAAGAGGCAAAGACGCAGAGGCGATGTTGTTACATAGGTCAACGAAAGCGAAAACAAAGGCGACGAGAACAAAAAGCATGGTGCAATGCGGAGCAGATAAAGAAGTTACACATTAGATAAGCACAATCAATGAGACAACGATAACAGGAAAATGTAGCGCACATAGTAAAAGGGAAAATAAATGGAAAAACAAAACAGCCATTAGTCAACTGGAGTCAAGATTTCCTTGTTGACTTCATCATCTGAAGTTTCTGCTTTGCGTTTACCAAGCATAGTGCGTGGTGGCAAGGATGAAGTGGAGCTGGAAGCTTCCATCGTGTACTTCTCTGTGCGAGATTTGAGCTTTGTATGGATCATTTGCTTAGGTTGAGCGTTCGGAATTGAAGGTGATGGACGGGGAAAGTATGTGATATCGTCAAGAGCAAGAACAGCACATGTTACTTCTCTTGTACTGTTTGGAGGACAGTAAGTTTCAAATTGATGAAGTATACCAGTGAATCCGATGAGGGCAGATGTGTGAGGAAGTCGCTGAGCAGGATTTGTCCATTTGGGGCTGAGATCCAGGTGAGCACGAATGGCGATGTCATCAGTACTCTCCCCACCGGCAGTATATTGCAAAGCATGAATCACAAAGGAAAGTTTGTCACGATTAATGGAAGTGACCATGCCGGCTCCCAAGATGCGTACAGGCTCTTCACAAACTGTAAGATCGTGTTTGGTTAAGACAGAGAGTTGTCGCATCTACAGAACAGGTGTCAAAAAGGTGTCGTGTTCAGCTGCTTAGACTTACGGATATGATCTCTCCTAAGAGATTTGTATCATCATCCAAGTGTTCGGGGCTTGTGGTGTTTCGATCGGCTTGAAAAGAGACGATCTTTTAATGCGTGTGTAAGGTGTCGCGATCGAAGAAAAAAATGTTAACACAGTTACCTTAGCGAAAATCTCATATATACCATCTTTCTTTTCACTAGTATCAGTGCCGACAAAATGTCTGAAGGAACCTATTCCTTTGCAATCTAATTGGTCCTTGCATGGTTGAATACAGGAGAAAATAGTGTCGTAAATGAATGTGAAGGGCTTCTGCGGCACTGGACGCCTATTCTCCAATGTCGCACAGCCAGTGAGGAAGATTTGTCCAGGGTAGACAGTAGGCATAGAGGTCAAGTGAAGTTAGGATTGGAGGAACATATGAGAGAAAAAAATTGGTTGTGACAATAGAAGTGTTGGTGGGGAAAAAGAAGTGTGGTTGAGGGTGAGGACAGAGAAAACGTCCATTATTTATAGAAATGTTGCAGTGAGCAGAGATTACATCTGTGTATATCACATCGTCTCTGTTAACGCAACGTCGTTAGTCTAAGTACATCCCACCCAAACAGCGCCGAAGCAACCGCCACTCACCTACTATAGTCTCGAACTGGTTAGAAAGGGGCATTGCTATGGATACTTCAAATGCAGGAATGACCTGCCCGTTTCAAATTTGGTTAGTGAGGAACTGTTGTTGATGATGGCACAAGATTGGAATGGCAGTCTGACAGACAAAAAAAAAATTATTACTACTGGAAGTGGTCGAAGATGTGTAGTAACACAGACTATAGATGTTGTTATCTTTGCTACGAGTTCACATTGGTGTATGCTGGGATTGATTGAGAAATTTTGAGTGAAAATATTCACAGACAACTGACGGTGTTATATGAGAAGTTGATAAGCACGCAGAATAATATGACATCATGACCCACATCAAGTGCGGAGAGAGACATATGAAGCATACGCACATGTTCATCACATTTGCTTTTGTTGGAGTGCGATGGCGGGGTCTGTTGAAGGGGGTAATATCCATCGCATATTCACCAGGTTGCTGGTATGTGGCTCGGCCTCCGAAAGAGCAACCTTGCGTCTGTGTGTAATAAGTTGAGTTGATGTCACCGGGATGACTAAGTTGGATGGTACCTCCAAGTAGCATGATGTAGACAGTTGTTGGCGGTGTATATGTCTGTTTCGTCAATGATGAGAAAGATCAGAGTACGGTTGCCATTAAGTGATGGGAAGAGTCAGGAATCAAGTCAGCTGGCGCGGGCCACAGTAATTGTGGTACTGTGGGAATTGTTAACTATATTCAGTGATATCCGGCAGACGCCAGTTCGTGTTCAGTAATTGACGATATGCCTATGTGCGTTTAACACCAAGACCGGTGTCGGTCACAGCTATGAACACGAACGATGGAGAGAAGAGATAAAAGGAACACGAACCGTTTAAGATCTGAGCGACGCTGAGCGCATGTCTCAGCTCATCTGAGACATTGGGAAGGACAGGCTTTCTGCCACTTGCACAAGCATCTCCCATGCAATGAAGAACTGGCGGTAATAGGAGCGAGCTCCTCAGGTATGTCGATTGCTGCCAGTTCAGGGGGGAAGAACATGTTGAGTGAGCTGACAGATCGCATGCCAGCACAGATCTTGGACACACGTATAATATTTCAACTGACCGGATCTACAAAAAGCCGGAGAGAGGTTAGAAGAGCGTTACACGTTAGATAACGTTTTCGCCGGGCTTGCTGACTTACACTGCAATGAGGGAGCACTGCTCCGTATTCTGCCATCACATTTCTGTTAGAGGCTAGCAAAGAGGGAGACATGTGAAGGAGTTGGCTCGACGACTTCACGGTAAGCTTGGAAGAAGAATTGTATAGCTAGTGGTGAAATGGGAATATCAGTCGTTTGGAGGTACAGGCACACATTTGCAAATAAAGGAGTGGTCGTTGAGATATCCATGTGGTCTGCCTTTTGTTTCTCATGTTCACAGTCCACATGCCCTGAGTCACGCGTTGTTTTGTGAAGTGAAAATAGCCTGTCGACACTTGCGGATGTGGGGTCTGCACAATGTTTTGTGGTGACACATGCGCACCAACGTGAAATCTGAGAGAGTCCGTTACCCCACCATTGTCACATGAGTGATTGTGGATGTCACATGGAGTGGTTGGCGGCATACATATGAATATAGAAGAGTATCACCTGTTGCGTGAGGGAGATATCTGAGATTTTGTGAGTGTAGATAGCCACAGGTGAGGAACGAACGCTTGATGTTGTGTATGTTTCTGCATGGGGCTTTAAGGAAGAAAGTCATCGTCGTCCATGTAAAACTATTCCGTCGTATGCCGCATGGGCAAAGGCGAGGGTATGACCATGTCAGACTCGGAATGGTGAAAAGCAAAAGGCGAGAAGAGATACGTACTGTCCCATAGGTTGGCAGGGTTAGAATGTGAACTAGTTTCACAGGCAAGCATACGAAATGAAATCTGAAAGGGGGAGGGATCGCATGATCCTTCAAACCATTTACTTCATGAAAAAGCAAGCGAAAAGTTTGGATGGGCAACACCATCCATGCTCTCAAGATGATTGGACTGACACATTGTCATTGCCCAGTGGCACGTCAAATGTGACACCAGCAGAGAGCTGAGGGTCTACGTCATCAACCGAGGTGAGGAGGAAATATTAATTAGTGTGCCGGGTGACAATGGGATGATCCTTCAGGCTGGGAAGCAGAAGTCAAGGACGAAGGCGAGAAGGCTGTGCACAAAATCCGACGTGAGGGAGGGTATGAAGAACGTCGATGTGGGTAAGCAAGAGTTTGAAGAATTTGTACCAATGTTTTGAATGTACGAGGAGGCCATTTGACTGAAAAAGGAGGCGTAGAAAATGTTCAAGGTTCATCGAACCTGCTTGCGGCCGACCACCAACACCAACACCATTGCTTTGGCCATTTGGTATGAGACGCAAGTACACAGGGGATCGAGGTTGTACAGAAGAAATGACATTTCGACATTGGCACAGAGCAACCGGGGGAAAATTTGGCCGACAAGGCTGACCGTGACTGTGTTGTGACGGTAACGAAGCGGAGCGTGATGTGGGGCAGGTGAAGAGAGAGACGTACAATGAGAAGTTAAATGATAACTTCTCTGAAAACAATGTTTGGAGTGCAATTGTCAGTGTTCGCTGGATCGATGATACACTTCACAGAACGTAAGGATCGACCACAGGAAAGAGCGACATATAATTGACCATGAGTAAAAGCGGGATTGCGGAGATCAATACCGACAGTGTGAAAGCTTTGGCCTTGTGCTTTATTAATGGTCATAGCGAACGTGAGGGAGACTGGGAACTGGAGACGTTGGAGGTGGTAAGGAAGTTCTGGGTCGGCATAAATTAACTTTATTCGTGGAATAAGAACGAGATTTCCGGAAGGCAACCGAATTTCTAAGACGCGTCTGGAAATGCGGGACACGACACCTCGTGTACCATTGACAACACCTTGTTTTGGCTGCAAATTCCGCAAGACAATAATCGGACATCCTACTTTCAGTTTTAGATTGGCAAGTGGATAACCAGATGGCATCATTTCATGTAAGACCTCGGGAGGGTAGCTTATTTCTGTTTCTTCATGATTGTCCAGTTTCAGAGCCTTATCGACGGACCAGAGCTCATGAAGTCGTCCTGTGAAAGAGTTGAGAAGGGTATTGTTTATTGCATGTACGTCTTTGTTTCGAGGACATAAGTAGCATCTTTGCAGAAAGTAATCATCTTCATGTGGAAGACCGATGTCGGGGTACGTATGGGTGAGTAATTCTTGTACTGAGTTAGTCGGGCAGAGAAGTTGTAGCGGTAAAACGATTTCTTGAGCATCGTTATTAAATTCTCCCCAAGCTAGGCGCCTTTGCCATACAGCATATGCACAGTCTTCATCCAAGTCTGACAATCGCATGTTTTTCTCTAGTTTGAGAATATTTGGAACAATTAACGGCCACAGAGGGGAGGATAGGATAGACGTGTGAATGATTTGTGAACGAGAACCCCTTGGAACAACGGGGAGAGTTTGTAGGAAATCGCCACCTAAAACAACAGGAATGCCGCCAAATAAGTGAGTACTGTCGAGAATGTCTTGTAATGTGTGATCAACGGCTTCAAATGCGTTCCGATGTTGCATGGAGCATTTGTCCCAGATGATGAGGCTTACCAATTTCAGAAAAGTTGCAAAAGAGGTGTGTTTCGCCAAAGAACACGTGGAGTGAATGTTTAGTTGTAGAGGGATTTTGAAAGAAGAATGAGCTGTCCTTCCACCGGGGAGTAGTTGTGCAGCAATGCCGGAGGAAGCCACACAAAGAGTAATCAGCTCTCGGGAGTGTAACACATGGCATAAAGCAGTATATAAAAATGTCTTTCCAGCTCCTGCAGCACCTTCAAGAAAGTAGACTTCATGTCTTCGATGTAAGACGGAGTCGAGAATCGAATTAAAAGCTAATCGCTGTTCATCGTTCAATTTGAGTAAACTGCATAAAAGCAGACGCAATTCTTCGTTTGAGTCGTAAGAACGATGCTCCAGGATGTACTAGTTTCCTAAGAGTGTATCCCAGTTGTTTGTGGGGGACGGCAATCCGATGTCGTTCATTGAGCGACTTGCATCTGCTATAAGTTCGGTTTGCAGCAGGTGGAGACCGTAATCCAGAGCGAGGTTGTCTGTCACATGAGAAAGACCCTTGTGTGATAGCGTGTAAGGTAAATCATCGCACAAATGAGACTTATATTTGTGCCAGAGCTGCGAAGGTTGAGATGGACAGTTGTACAGTAGAATGGATAGAAACATTGAGCGTAACAATGGACCCGTTCGAAAATGAATAGCTTCGTCAAGGCAGCGTTCCAAATCACCATGATCATCCAATAAACCGTGAGCATGACACGCTTCACGGATGGAAGGGTACAAAACGCCGTCAAAAGAGCATAGATCTGTGAAAGATTGTAAATCTTTCACGACGGACAATATCATGCGGGCATAATATTTTTCTCCAGTGGTGGGTGGAATGAAATTCAAACGGCCATAAGCAGTACGTTGTTTTCGAGGACACCATTGGTGAAGTTTGGAATCCCATGTGAATTTTGAAGGCATTTCGGCATAGAGTAGTTCCCGAGCTGCAGGATAGCGTTCGTTAGCTTTGAAAAAGGCTGTTAATTTTGTGTCTTTTGGGTTTTGTGACACACAATCAATGGAACCAGCGTCGTCAGAATTGAAGACGACATATTGCTAGTTTTTGAAATGGACAGGTAATTGATTGATGTTTGGAAACTCCTAATTTCCAATGAAGGCGAAATTGAGAAACATAAAAGCAGTAACGTACCCTATGGGTGGGCCAGCCCATTATGCGAGCGAAGGCCTCTGACGAACATACATATCTCGCATCAATGTACTGTTTTATCTCATCCTGATTGTTTGTCTCTGCAGAGTCAGACTGTATTGCGATAGTGGCACGATCTGGTCCTTTGTACACATACTGAAAATGAATCAGCGAGAGTGAACAGTGCAGAAAAGAAAAGTAGACATACTTTATAAATGTATTTGATAGCTTGAATGTTATGATGTAGTCAACGTGGTCTGACTTAGACCCTACACGCGATGGCAATATGACGTGACTTAGCAGGGCGTGTCAACACACGAAGGTGTGACTTGTTCTAAGGACACTTGAAAGTGCCTTCCTAAGAGAGTTGACGCAAGGCGGGAAGAGAAGAGACCCAACTAGATTCGAGAGTGATACAAGAGAGTCAAGCTGTCGACCACATCAGTCGACAGCTACCTTATAACTGGTTCTTGACTGTACGCCTTTGTCAGAGATACAGCCACTACTACTAATGCTAAGTAATCGTCCACTAATATCATCAGTCATCCTCAGTCATCGTACAGTAATACTATCAGTAATCCACATCATATGCATGAGTAAGTTTCGGGAGCGACTCGTCATCCCGCTTACATGAGGCAGTCCGTCACATCGTAACATCACCCCCTTTACAAGGGTGAGCGCCCACGCTCCACAACCCAACTCATTACTGTGGTAAGTCCGACGTCCGTCTCGTGCTCGTCACGTACCCTCCGAAGCGCATGTGTGCGTCCCAGCCTCCGCGACGAATGCATGGCCCTGTCGATGTGGACGAAGATGTCGTCCTCCAACTTCTTGATGGCTTGCTCAAGCTCAGCTACCACCTCCATGGACGTGCGGTAGCGCCTCACTTCGGCCTGAAGGGAGATATCTCCCAGCCTAGCAAGGGCCTCATCTACCTGTCGCTTTCCACGGAAGTCAGTGCGGAAGTAACCGAGCTCTTCGCGGGTGTACTCAGCTGCGGGGCCCATATCGCGGCATGGTTCTGCGTGGATGTCTGCTTGATAGACCGGCGAGTACTTCCCCATCGTCCCGAACACCTCTGGGTTGTCCAGCATGCGGACCCGTACGTACTTGGCGGGGATTCTTTGTCCCTCGTGCTCAATCACCATTGGTACCCAGTTCATCCCATTGTTGAGGATGAATCCGCCGGGAGTAGGCAATATGGCATGGAGAGGGAGCCGCGTTGCATGCGCTCAGCGCGTAGAGACGGGCGATGGATCGCATTCTTCCCTATAGGGGGGGAGACCACGCGCCTCATATCCTTGCGCCACTGTTGGTCCATAGACAACAGCAACTGGAGGTGGTCGGAGCGCGTCATTATCGGCTTCGCTGGTAGAGGTGCGGACTTGGAAAGGTATAGGCACGGGAGCGCAGTGGCAGTAGTTTGGGGGGTTGTCGCACTGAATGCAGATGACCCGTGCTGCGTGGTAAGACTCATCGCTGCTGTTGTCCTCATCTTCGCTGTCGTCGTCGTCAACGGCAGTGGTGGTGAGTGACGTGACGGACTGGTTGACACTGCCGACTGTGGTGGTAGTGAGGGAGGTGGCGGACTGGTTGATACTCGCCTCGTTAATAGTTGAATTCTCATCCTCCTCTCTGCGGCCGTCTTCTTCGCTATCTGATCCATCCTCCATGCTGACATCACCTCCTTCAAGAGGTTGTACTCCTTCCTCATCGTCCTCCACTCTGCCACTTGCGGGTGTGGGGAATCGCCTGTGAGCCTCGGCCAGGTCCCGGGCGGCTTGTTCATGTTCGGCGACGACCCTGACATGCTCGATTGCTGAGCAAAATTGGTCGTCGACATTGTTGTTGTCGTCGTAGGTAGTGAGGGTATTGACGTGGGGGATGATGATCTCGTCAATGTTGATAATGGAGAGGGGGACATGAGCCATTGGTTTAGAGGGTAAGAGGGTTGGTAGTGTCGCTGATCTTGTCGAGGCTGCTTTTATGTGAGTTTCAGCCTTCGGGTGTAATCGTGCGAACTTCCTTATCTCTTCTTCCACGTGGACGTCGTTCCACGGGACCCATTGGTTTTCCAAGTCCGCATATCCCTTCCATTTGATGAGATACTGGAGTTTGCGCCCTCGACCCCACCTTCTGGAGTCTATCACCTTTTCGACCTCGTATTCTTCCACGCCTTCGACTAATTCTGGTGGTGGGCGTAGGTAGTTTACGCCATGCATGCGTGTTTCTTTGTAAGGCGTTAATAGATCTGTGTGAAACACGTCATGTATCTTCCATTGCGGGGGTAACTTGAGCCGGTAATTCACAGGGGACATCACCTGTACGATTTCGAACAGCCCTTGTCTTCTGGGTGCAAGCTTGGCGGCTGGTTGATTGGTTCGCAGGTTGCACCCATCTAACCATACTTGGTCCCTCAGAGCGTATCTTGGCGTGTCCTTGTGTTTGACCCACGACTTCTGGGCCTTTATCATGTTCTCCTGTGCGCTCCGACAGGCGTCCTTCAATTGTTCTATCCTGGTGGATACGCTGGGTAGGCTGATTGTCCCTGGCGCCCATTTATCTCTAAGGTGGTACCCCATTAGCGTGAAGAAGGGGGTTTGTTTCGTGGTGCTGCTTATCGTGTTGTTATGGGCAAACTCCGCTAGGGGTAGTTGTGCAGCCCAATTGTCTTGTTTCTCGTTGGCCCATAGTCGGAGGTATTGCTCCAGCCACTGATTTGTGCATTCTGACTGTCCGTCAGTCCTTGGGTGGTAGGCCGTCGATATGTTTTGTTGAATTTGAAGGGTCTTGCATAATTCCCGCATGAATTTTGCCGCGAAACGAGGGTCTCGATCGCTGATTATCTTGCTTGGAAGTCCGAATCGCGGGAGTACCTTCTGAGCATACAACATTGCGGTTTCTTCTCCTGTTATTGCTTCTCGACAAGGTAGGAATATCGACGCTTTAGAACAATCATGGTCTGTGATCGTCAGAATTGAGTCGTATCCATCTGATGGTGGTAACTTAGTGATGAAGTCCACTGTGATTACTTCGAATGGCGTAGCTCCCGTTTGAGGGTAGATGGGTTCAAAGGGTGCTTTGGTGGGGCGAGTGTTGACCTTGTGTCGTTGACACTCTGCGCATCCTTGAACGTACTCCACAATGTTGGCCTTCATGTTTGGCCACCAGTAGTATCGGGCTACCAATTCCTGCGTTTTTGCTATTCCTGGGTGCCCTGCCGTTACTGCATCATGATATTGTTTTATGACTTCCCTTAGCTCTTCTTGCTCCTTTGTGGTGATTACCACCTTTCCATTCTTGAACCATACACCGTCTATCTTCTTGAGCTCGTGAGGACTAATCCACGTATTGATTCGTGTTTCATCCTGTCTGATGGGCGTTGGTGTAATGCCCGTTATCGTTCGTATGAATATTTCTTTTGGTAGAACCGTGACTCGGTCGTTGTCCTTTTCTCCGGTGTCGTAGTCTGGTCTTCTGGACAATGCGTCCGCCCTACCGTTGGCTCGACCTTTGAGATGGTGTATCTCGATATCATATTCCTCCAGTTCCAATACCTCTCGGGCTACTCTTCGGCTGATCTTTTGAGGGTCTCGCCAGTATTGTAGGTTCATATGGTCTGAGAATACTCTGATGCGGTGACCCTACCAACAGATATCTCCAGTTCCTTAGTGCTTTTACGATGGCCAGCAATTCTAGGTTGTATATGTCGTAGTTTCGTTCGGCTTTGTTGAGAGTGGCCGAGTAGAATGCTATTGGGTGTTTCTTGCCATCGGGTCCCTTCTGCATCAGGACTGCTCCGACCGCAAATCCTGATGCGTCTACTTCGAGGTCGTATTGTTCTTTTGGGTCTGGATGAGCGAGGATAGGATTGTTTGTGATGCGAGTCTTGAGTGTTTCGAAGGCCATTTGTTGGGTCAGTCCCCAGTGCCACTTGACGTCCTTCCTAGTTAGCTCGTTCATTGGCTTGGCGATGTTGGCGAATCCTCGGATAAAAGGACGGTAAAAATTGCAGAAGCCCAAAAAGCTGCGTACATCTTTGACTTTTGTTGGTGTTGGCCACGTGCAGACACCCAAAACTTTTGCTGGGTCCATGCGCGTCATCCCCTTTTCAAGGATTACCCCCAGGTAATCAATGGACAGCACGTGGAATGTGCATTTCGACAACTTGAAGTAAAGGTCGTGGGCGGCCGCGACCGCGAGAATGGCGGCGACGGCGGCTGTGTGAGCATCATTCATATGTTGGAACGTACCGCAGTCATTGGTGGCGACGGCGATGTCGTCCATGTAAATTCGTATGTGCGTGCCTTCCGTTGCGAATTTTGCGATGATTGGTTGGTATATTTCGTTCATGAATGCCTGGAACGTCACGGGTGAGTTGCAGAGGCCAAAATACATGACCGTTGGTTCAAAAAGGCCTCTTCGCGTCTTGAACGCTGCCTTGTGCTCGTCTCCTTCTTTGATTCGGATGTTGTTATATCCCTGTCTGATGTCGAACTTTGAGAAGATGACCGCTCCTCCCAGGTCGCGCATTAGATCCGTTATCAGTGGGAGCAGATATTGATTCCGCACCGTCCACTGATTTATAGCGCGGTAGTCCTGAACTGGTCGTAGTTTTCCATCCTTCTTTTTAATGAAGAAGAAGGATGATGCATATGGTGATTGCGAGGGTCGAATATACCCCTTTTTGAGATGTTCGTCGATGAAAGCGTCCAGGGCTTCATCTTCCGTTCGAGTCATGGGGTAGAGTCTACACATGATCGATGTTGGGGCGTTAGGTTGAAGCGTAATTGCGTGATCACAAGGTCGTCTGTCGGGTAGTCTTGTGGATGCTTCTTCGTCAAATACTTTACGGAAAGCTTCGTATTGTGGAGGCAGTACGGCGCTTTCCTCGTTTTTTGGTTTGGCCGCGATGGCGTGTTCGACAGCGGGGATCATTATCCTCTGGCCTCGTGACTCTTCTTGTTGTAGTTGGTCGACAATATGCTCCTTTGATTTTGTCAATAGGTGAGCGAGCACGTTTCTCCTGTTGGTTACATTGACCGTTTTGATTATTACTGGAAGGTGCGCTCGATTGATTGTTCCCTTTTTCCAGTCGAACTGTGGTTCGTAGGCTGCTAGCCATGGATACCCAAACAGTATGTCTTCTTTTCCTATGTTAGTAACCAGGAACCTCATTTCTTTGTCATTTCCGTTGACAGTGATTCGGAGATGACATATTGAGTTATGCACCCGGCTTTGTTTGTTGTGTCGTCGATGTTGTAGATCCGTTTGGGTGTATCTAACAACCGTGTTTTTATCCCCATTTGTTGGAGAAAGCTTTCGCTCACGAAGTTATCAGTGGCTCCTGAGTCCACTAGTGCTTTTATCTCGGCCGTGTTGTAACGTGTGTGTAACTGAACTGGGATTCGCATAGAACGATAGCGCATGATATACACAGAGTTACAACGAAGTGCCCTTACCCAGGCCGTCGGGTTCAGGCATCTGAAAAATCCGTCCCCATCAACTTTTGCAGGATGAGGTCTTTTACATCGTCTCCTTCGCTGGCTACTCCCCTCAGCCAGTCATCGGCCTTGTCTTCATCAGTCTTCGGTTTTTCTTTGGTACTCCTGATTTGCTGGCGTTTATTTCTTCTTGGTTGGCGACAGTCTCGGCTGATGTGCCCCATTTTGTCGCAGTTATAGCAGCGGACCTGGCTGAAGTCCGCTCGGTTGTTTCGTTGCCTTTGCAGGTATCCTCCTCGTGGAGGGAAAGGAGGTCGTGGGGTATTGATGACATCCTCCGCTCCTGCAAGCCTTCCTCTGACTCGATCCGCCGATGTGTCCATTGCGTCGGGATGTGGTAGTGGGGCAAGCAATTTTGCCAGTGCTCCCGATTGGTTTGTATTAGCGGATCCTTTGAACATGTCTAGGTTTCCGCGTACCGTCTGCATGTGAATCCACTTTTGCTGCCGCTTGAGAGCCAATGCTCTCCAGTCTTCATACGTCCTTGGGTCATCGTGTTGGTACATCGCCTCATAAAGCGTCCTGGGCAATCCCTTTATGAAGTATTTCAGGGTTTGCTCGGCGTTGATGTCATATCCTGCGTAGCGGACAGTTGTTCGAACATCGCGATGTAATCGTCGATTTTTCCTTCCTTCATTCTAATTCCAGCATCTAGTTGGGCTTGAGCGCGTTCCTTGCTGAGTACATCAGCGAATTGTCGCCAGAAGGCTTGTAGAATATTATTCCACAGCCTGTTGTCGAACTGGCTGACTCCTCGGGATACTTCTCTCACCAACCATTGGTTGGCGGACATAACCCAGGCGTTAACCAGGTCCCTTGAACGTAGGTGAGGAATACATAGCTTTTTGATATTTATTCCTCATTGCTGTATGGCTTGCGTTGACTCCTGCGTAGATTTCCCATTGGAGGATAAATCCTTCAACTTTTGACCTGTCCCCTGCGAACAAGCTGGGGGGTTTCCTATGAATTTGTCCGTGGCATTGCCTTGTCCTTGAGGCAGTCCTCCTCCTCCTCCATGGGCGGTGGTCCTCCTCCCATGGGTGGTCCTCCATGGTGGTCCTCCTCCCATGGGTGGA